>CM051238.1:6151852-6284675 GCA_027917425.1 Gastrophryne carolinensis | reverse complement strand
TGTTTCTATTGTAACCAGCCTGCTACTGGAATGTGAATAGCTCCCATATCGCTCGCGGCTTTGTGATGTGTGCGTCACGCTGCTGTGATGGAGCGACCACTGACAGTGGTCTGCTCTGTATTGTATCTCTGTACATAGATTAAAACGATACTAAAGGCGAGCACCAGATTATTGTCCCGTTGTCTCGGGCTACACGTTGCGCTGTCCCAAACTTTAACCCGTTTTCAAAAAGACCCTGTAGTTCCTAAGCTATTAGTAAAAGTATTAGAGGATTGGGGATACAAAAAATAAGGAGAAACAGTGGGTGTGGCAACAGCGATGTGATGTAAGCACACTGTGTGCTTTACGCATATCACAGTAAAAAAATAATTGCATTGTTGTGCCGGCACATAGTGTGACCAGAAAAATGGGGGCGAGAGATGCTGCAGGCTAAGAGCGTCTCCAGCCTGCCAACACATAGCCTGCAGCATCTCTCACCCCCCTTTTTCTGGTCACACTATGCGCTGGCAGGCTGGAGCCGCTCTTAGCCTGAAGCATCTCTCGTCCCCTTATTCTGGTCACACTAAGAGCGTCTCCAGCCTGCCAGCAAATAGTGTGGCCAGAAAAAAGGGGTGAGAGATGCTGCAGGCTAAGAGCGTCTCCAGCCTGGCAGCACATAGTGTGACCAGAAAAAAGGGTCGATAGATGCTGCAGGCTATGAGCGTCTCCAGCCTGGCAGCACATAGCGTGATCAGAAAAAGGGTGCAATAGATGCTGCAAGCTAAGAGCGTCTCCAGCCTGCCAGCACATAGCGTGACCAGAAAAAAGGGGGCGAGAGATGCTGCAGGCTAAGAGCGTCTCCAGCCTGCCAACACATAGCGTGATCAGAGAGGAGGGCGGGGTTTCATAGTCTGGGCAGGGAGTGGGGGGTGTTTCCGTTCTTGGTCCACTGAAGGTTGATTGATGGACCAGATCAGTGGGGTGGAGACAAGAGGAGAAAGCACAGTGCTGGAGCCTCTCAATGAAAGCTAAGCTACTGATGTTTTTTAACTTATGACTCGCCAAACACTAACCAATGATTGGCCCATAGGTCTCTCTGGAGAAAAAAATAAATAAAAAGGGGAGGAGCCGCATTTGAGTCTACTAACCCCCCCCCACATCCCGATAGACCGTCCCAACTCCGCCCCCTCCAGGACACCCAGCCACCCCCATCCAGACCCCCCCGGCACCCTCACCAGCGTCTGCAGGATGGCTTTAAACTCTGCGGCCAGCTGCTCGTGTCCGGGGCCCTGGAGCAGCAAAAGGACCTCCCGATCCAGAGTGACGTCCAGAGCCGACGTCCTTCCCGAGGAGAACATCCACTCAGCAGCCGAGACCTGGGTCATGTGACATGAGGGGTAAAATGAATAAAAAAAAAACGCAAACTTTTTGAAATTCTGATTCACCGAATTTCCCCAAGAAATTTGGGTTCGTCCGAATCAAACTTTCATGAAATAATAATAAAAATAGAATAATAACAACAACATAAATAGTAACAACCACCACCACCAGCCACCAACAACCACAATATTACTATTAAAATAAAATAAAATTAATAATATAAAAATAATAATTTATTATTTATTATATTTTTTAATTTTTATTTTTTTATTTTTATTTTTTATTATTTTTATTTTTTATTTTTATTAATATTTAAATGTCACAGTTTAAGTACCTCCGGGGAGTGCTGGGCAAACTCCAGCTCCGAGTGCAGAGAGCTCAGGCCGCCACCGATGACACGGTTCAACTTGTATGTTATTGGAGAACTGATGCCGTTTCTGGGGGAAGGATTAGCAGAGCAGCCAATCAGAATTCAGAAAGCCAACATACAATATCGCCCCCTGTGGGCCAACAGATACAATGCCAAGTGAGCGTGACAATGGGATTCTATACTGAGATTTATATGGAGGGTCGGGGTGAGGTCACATGACCGATCCTTCTCTGCACAGGAGAGAGCTGGCCGGCCCTTATACTGAGATTTATATGGAGGGTCAGGGTGAGGTCACATGACCGATCCTTCTCTGCACAGGAGAGAGCTGGCCGGCCCTTATACTGAGATTTATATGGAGGGTCAGGGTGAGGTCACATGACCGATCCTTCTCTGCACAGGAGAGAGCTGGCCGGCCCTTATACTGAGATTTATATGGAGGGACGGGCGGCTTTCTGCAGGGTCAGGGTGAGTGGCTGCGGCGTTACGTACGAGAGCAGCTCGTGCTCCATCTGCTGCAGGTTGTGCTCCAGCTTGCTCTTCTCTATCCGCAGATTCTGGGGGAGAAAAAGACGACACCACGGACATTGCGGGCGATATACACAGGAGAAACATCTAGAAAATCAAGTGACAACCCCTCTATACCACTTACCTCTATAACCGAGCTGTACTCCATCAGCGTGGACCTCAACTCCTCCACATACACATCTTTCTGCAACACAACACTGTTATTTTACATTATATAGCACTGACATATACCACAGCGCTGTACATAGAAGCAGTCACATGACCTCCTGTCCCTCAGAGCTCACACTCTAATGTCTCCCCCGCACTCACACACTGTTATTATACATTATATAGCGCCGACATATACCACAGCGCTGTACATAGAAGCAGTCACATGACCTCCTGTCCCTCAGAGCTCACACTCTAATGTCTCCCCCGCACTCACACACTGTTATTATACATTTATATAGCGCTGACATATACCACAGCGCTGTACATAGAAGCATCAAACACTCTGAAGCCATCTAATTGTTTAAGTTGAGAGCATACCTCCCAAGTGTCCCTGATTTGGAGGGACTGTCCCTCTTTTGTGTCCATGTCCCCCTGTCCCTCTTTGAGGTGTAACATGCAGATCTGCAGCAATAAAGGATTTATTTGCCTATTCAAAGTTTTCTATTGTTGTAACTGTTACAATGCATCTCCTATCCGCCCCTCGACGAGGGGGCGTGGCGTCCCCCGCCCCTCGACGAGGGGGCGTGGCGTCCCCCGCCCCTCGACGAGGGGGCGTGGCTTCACCCACCCCTCGACGAGGGGGCGTGGCATCACCCGCCCCTCAACGAGGGGGCGTGGCTTCACCCGCCCCTCAACGAGGGGGCGTGGCTTCACCCGCCCCTCAACGAGGGGGCGTGGCTTCATTTACAAATTGTCCCTCTGAGGTTTAATATGCAGATCTGTATCAATAAATGATTATTTGTAACAGACTCATTGAATAGACAATGTATCTCCTATCCATCCCTCAATGAGGGGGCGTGGCTTCACCCATTCCTCAATGAGTGGGAGTGGCTTCATTTACATACTGTCCCTCTTTGAGGTGTA
This sequence comes from Gastrophryne carolinensis, assembly GCA_027917425.1. Classification (NCBI taxonomy): domain Eukaryota; kingdom Metazoa; phylum Chordata; class Amphibia; order Anura; family Microhylidae; genus Gastrophryne; species Gastrophryne carolinensis. The sequence continues at coordinate 6,281,347 of CM051238.1, read as the reverse complement.
ACATGCAGATCTGCAGCAATAAATTATTCATTTGCCTATTCAAAGTTTTCTATTGTTGTAACTGTTACAATGTATCTCCTATCCATTACTCCCTTGGTAGATATGGTTAAGAGTAGTTTTGGGTGAACCCGAACCGCAAAGTTTGCTAATCCGAAGTGTGCAGCAGGAAGCACCAGTGCAACTCACCTGAGCCCCGATCAGAGTTTGTGCCTAATGGGCTACAGCAGGGGCCACGGAAAGATGGCCGCCGCTCCCATGAGTGAGGACACCCCTACTGCCAGCGCTTCCTGCTGCACACCCATCACAATAATTTATTTTTCATCCCCGATTCTGCCTTTTGACAAGTAGGAATGGGAGGGGTCCCGGAGGCAGTATCAACCCCCAAAATGGGGACCGGGTTAGGGTCCCTGAACCCCAAATTTTATTCAGAGTTCGCCCAAACTTGACGAACCCGATCCTTGGGAGGGGGCTCACCCAACACTAGTGAAGAGCTGTCTCAGCATTACAGACGACGGCTGCTGATGGGGAAGTGAAACCCGAGGAAGGGAAGCGAAACATTTTATGTGCGGGCGCCCGACCAAGGAAGGAAGGAAGGAAGGGCAGGGACGGGTCAGCGTGTGCGCTAAGCCATTACCACGCCAAATCATTTCACAGAAATGCCCTGCAGATTCCCTGGGTGTGAGGTCACATCATTTCACAGATAACTGGCTCAATGCAGGTCGGTAAAAACAGACCTAACATTGCCCTGGTGGGCGGGGGCTCAGCTGCATGGCTAGGGGGGCACGTGCCTCAGGTGCAGCAGGAAAGGGGGACACCATTTCGAATCTTTGCCCCGGGTGCCAGAAAGCCTAGCTTCTCCTCTGGGGGGGGGGGCTTCCTCTACTAAAGATCGTGCTAGTAGAGCCTCACAAGTCTTGGCCAGCAGGAAACCCCTGCCGTGAGGCTGTGAGTACTTCAAAGTCCAAGTCCAGACATGCTGGAGCCAGTAGTTCCTAAAGAAATAGGAAGCCGCAGTTCACAGTAATCCTAACCAATTTTTGGAAGCTGAAGATCATAATGCACATGTACATGGGTCTCCAGTCATCCCCAGACGCTATGGGGCTAAGACAGAGAACTGTGGTCGGAAGCCAGATAGTAATATAGCCGTGTTTAGTCTCAAAGTGGGCCCAAAACCTGTCTGGACCTGATGGAACCAGAATCGGCGCTGCACGACCTTCATGCTGACAAGTTATGACCACAATTAACGTTCAGGAGTTTTTCAGAGTTGGCAGGAGGAAGGGGCTAAGGCTCATCCCCAGGGGGAGGGAGGGAATGACTATGACTCACCTGTGTATAAAGTCCGAAGATACCAGACCCGTTAGTCTTCTTCACGTCGAACGTTCTGGCAGGGACCAGGAACATGAGGACTCTACATCCCCCCGTGGCTGTCCTCATTAAGGTAAGTGGCATACATTTATAGACCTTCCCCCCCCCCCCCCCGTGGCTGTCTGCACCACTTCATATTATCTGTCTGCGTTGAGGTAACAGCCATACATTTAATCTGCTTATAATGTTTGTATCTCACCACTTGTATTATCCCTCCTGACCAGTGTATATTTCAATTCCTTATATGTATATAGTTTGTCTGGTGTGCCCTTAAGGCGATTAAATATGCAACTTAACCACGGGCTGCTCTCTTGATCCATGAACATACTTTTCCGTGCTCCTCAGGTCTAGTACATACTACCGGGCTGACTTCGGGCCCCGGGCCGGTAGAATATGGTTAATGGACCGGAGCGGCATAACTACAGGGCTGCCAGGGCTCTGTTCACTGGTGGCAGTGATACCAGTTGTGGTGTTGAACGGCCTGTCATAAGATGGTCCATGCTGAAACACAGGGGGGCTACCTTCTGCGATACTGAATATGTGGAGGAGGAAGTAAAGGAGGATGAAGAGGTGGTACAGTACAGGACAAGGTAGGTAGCCCAACATGGTGTTCAGGCATAGAGCAGAAGGGGACACAGCAGGAACATTCTGGGACAGGAAGCCGTGCCCAAAACCAAAAGGGCTTGGGGAGAGGGCACATCAGTGAGACCAGGCAGAAGACGTTTTCCTAACAGGAACATAGAACTTTGATTGAATTTTAACCCAATGTCCATATAATTCGATCCGTTAGACCAACCTATGGTCACAATCATTTAAAGTGGATCCACCAGATGCAGAACCAGACTGGACCACCCTTGTTCACCTCTACATTATGGGCCTCTTCATCAACACGATGCCACAATAGAGCGCCTACTTAATGGCTTATACAGGAGGAGTCCTAGGCCCCAACTACAGAAAAAGCCACCCTAACCCCCCTTCCACCATCCCAACGCCAGAAAGTCCTCCACCAGAAGAATGACCACCTCCAAATCTTCTGCCCACAATTCCAAGACAAGATCAAACCACCAGCCAACATCTTCCGAAACCAAGATCTTCCACCAGCACTAGGCCGAAATCACCGTTCGGTGAACCAGTCTGGAACATCCTTGTCTGCCAAGACCAAAACAAACCACCAGCCAATATCTGGCGAAAAGATCTTACACCAGCACTAGGCCGAAAGCAGCCTGCTCCTCCACCAGAAGCCGGACTAGCCTGGAACAGGCCTGTCACCCTCTTCATCACCATGACTCCACTTTAGACTGACTATATGACATTTACAGAGTAGACAAAAAAACTCCCATCCCTACAGCTTCTCGGTCTACACTGCCAAGATCAGCCATCTATAAAACCACCATTCTCCAGCACTAGGACCAGACCATCAGCCAAAATCACAAACCTCCTCCAGAACTAGGCCGGAACATCAGCCAAAATCACCATCCTCCACCAGCACTAGGCCAGAACATCAGCCTAAATCACCATCCTCCACCAGCACTAGGCCAGAACATCAGCCAAAATCACCATCCTCCTCCAGAACTAGGCCGGAACATCAACCAAAATCACCATCCTCCACCAGCACTAGGCCAGATCAGCAGCCAAAATCACCATCCTCCTCCAGCACTAGGACAGAACATCAGCCTAAATCACGATCCTCCTCCAGCACTAGGACAGAACATCAGCCAGAATCACCATCCTCCTCCAGCACTAGGCCAGAGCATCAGTCAGAATCACCATCCTCCTCTAGCACTAGGCCAGAGCATAAGCCAGAATCACCATCCTCCTCTAGCACTAGGGCAGATCATCAGTCAGAATCACCATCCTCCTCCAGCACTAGGCCAGAACATCAGTCAGAATCACCATCCTCCTCCAGCACTAGGCCAGAGCATCAGCCAGAATCACCATCCTCCTCCAGCACTAGGACAGAACATCAGCCAGAATCACGATCCTCCTCCAGCACTAGGACAGAACATCAGCCAGAATCACCATCCTCCTCCAGCACTAGGCCAGAGCATCAGCCAGAATCACGATCCTCCTCCAGCACTAGGCCAGAGCATCAGTCAGAATCACCATCCTCCTCTAGCACTAGGCCAGAGCATAAGCCAGAATCACCATCCTCCTCTAGCACTAGGGCAGATCATAAGTCAGAATCACCATCCTCCTCCAGCACTAGGCCAGAACATCAGTCAGAATCACCATCCTCCTCCAGCACTAGGCCAGAGCATCAGCCAGAATCACCATCCTCCTCCAGCACTAGGACAGAACATCAGCCAGAATCACGATCCTCCTCCAGCACTAGGACAGAACATCAGCCAGAATCACCATCCTCCTCCAGCACTAGGCCAGAGCATCAGCCAGAATCACCATCCTCCTCCAGCACTAGGCCAGAGCATCAGTCAGAATCACCATCCTCCTCTAGCACTAGGCCAGAGCATAAGTCAGAATCACCATCCTCCTCTAGCACTAGGACAGATCATCAGTCAGAATCACCATCCTCCTCCAGCACTAGGCCAGAACATCAGTCAGAATCACCATCCTCCTCCAGCACTAGGCCAGAGCATCAGCCAGAATCACCATCCTCCTCCAGCACTAGGACAGAACATCAGCCAGAATCACCATCCTCCTCCAGCACTAGGACAGAACATCAGCCAGAATCACCATCCTCCTCCAGCACTAGGCCAGAACATCAGCCAGAATCACGATCCTCCTCCAGCACTAGGCCAGAACATCAGCCATAATCACCATCCTCCTCCAGCACTAGGCCAGAACATCAGCCATAATAACCATCCTCCTCCAGCACTAGGCCAGAACATCAGCCAGAGTCACCATCCTCCTCCAGCACTAGGCCAGAACATCAGCCAGAATCACCATCCTCCTCCAGCACTAGGCCAGAACATCAGCCATAATCACCATCCTCCTCCTGCACTAGGCCAGAACATCAGCCAGAATCACCATCTTCCACCAGCACTAGGCCAGAACATCAGCCTAAATCACAATCCTCCCCCAGCACTAGGATAGAACATCAGCCAGAATCACGATCCTCCTCCAGGACTAGGCCAGAACATCAGCCTAAATCACGATCCTCCTCCAGCACTAGGACAGAACATCAGCCAAAATCACCATCCTCCTCCAGCACTAGGCCAGAACATCAGCCATAATCACCATCCTCCTCCTGCACTAGGCCAGAGCATCAGCCATAATCACCATCCTCCTCCAGCACTAGGCCAGAACATCAGCCTAAATCACCATCCTCCACCAGCACTAGGCCAGAACCACCATCCTCCTCCAGCACTAGGCCAGAGCATCAGCCATAATCACCATCCTCCTCCAGCACTAGGCCAGAACATCATCCATAATAACCATCCTCCTCCAGCACTAGGCCAGAACATCAGCCAGAGTCACCATCCTCCTCCAGCACTAGGCCAGAACATCAGCCAGAATCACCATCCTCCTCCAGCACTAGGCCAGAACATCAGCCAGAATCACAATCCTCCACCAGCACTAGGCCAGAACACCAGCCAGAATCACAATCCTCCTCCAGCACTAGGCCAGAACATCAGCCAGAATCACCATCCTCCTCCAGCACTAGGCCAGAACATCAGCCAGAATCACCATCCTCCACCAGCACTAGGCCAGAACACCAGCCAGAATCACAATCCTCCTCCAGCACTAGGCCAGAACATCAGCCAGAATCACCATCCTCCTCCAGCACTAGGCCAGAACATCAGCCAGAGTCACCATCCTCCTCCAGCACTAGACCAGAACATCAGCCAGAATCACCATCCTCCACCAGCACTAGGCCAGAACATCAGCCAGAATCACCATCCTCCTCCAGTACTAGGCCAGAACATCAGCCAGAATCACCATCCTCCTCCAGTACTAGGCCGGAACATCAGCCAGAATCACCATCCTCCACCAGCACTAGGCCAGAACATCAGCCAGAATCACCATCCTCCTCCAGCACTAGGCCAGAACATCAGGCAGAATCACCATCCTCCTCCAGCACTAGGCCAGAACATCAGCCAGAATCACCATCCTCCTCCAGCACTAGGCCAGAACATCAGCCAGAGTCACCATCCTCCTCCAGCACTAGGCCAGAACATCAGCCAGAATCACCATCCTCCTCCAGCACTAGGCCGGAACATCAGCCAGAATCACCATCCTCCACCAGCACTAGGCCAGAACATCAGCCAGAATCACCATCCTCCTCCAGCACTAGGCCAGAGCATCAGCCAGAATCACCATCCTCCTCCAGCACTAGGCCAGAGCATCAGTCAGAATCACCATCCTCCTCTAGCACTAGGCCAGAGCATAAGTCAGAATCACCATCCTCCTCTAGCACTAGGACAGATCATCAGTCAGAATCACCATCCTCCTCCAGCACTAGGCCAGAACATCAGTCAGAATCACCATCCTCCTCCAGCACTAGGCCAGAGCATCAGCCAGAATCACCATCCTCCTCCAGCACTAGGACAGAACATCAGCCAGAATCACCATCCTCCTCCAGCACTAGGACAGAACATCAGCCAGAATCACCATCCTCCTCCAGCACTAGGCCAGAACATCAGCCAGAATCACCATCCTCCTCCAGCACTAGGACAGAACATCAGCCAGAATCACCATCCTCCAGCACTAGGCCAGAACATCAGCCAGAATCACGATCCTCCTCCAGCACTAAGCCAGATCATCAGCCTAAATCACAATCCTCCCCCAGCACTAGGATAGAACATCAGCCAGAATCACGATCCTCCTCCAGCACTAGGCCAGAACATCAGCCTAAATCACGATCCTCCTCCAGCACTAGGACAGAACATCAGCCAAAATCACCATCCTCCTCCAGCACTAGGCCAGAACATCAGCCATAATCACCATCCTCCTCCTGCACTAGGCCAGAGCATCAGCCATAATCACCATCCTCCTCCAGCACTAGGCCAGAACATCAGCCTAAATCACCATCCTCCACCAGCACTAGGCCAGAACCACCATCCTCCTCCAGCACTAGGCCAGAGCATCAGCCATAATCACCATCCTCCTCCAGCACTAGGCCAGAACATCATCCATAATAACCATCCTCCTCCAGCACTAGGCCAGAACATCAGCCAGAGTCACCATCCTCCTCCAGCACTAGGCCAGAACATCAGCCAGAATCACCATCCTCCTCCAGCACTAGGCCAGAACATCAGCCAGAATCACCATCCTCCACCAGCACTAGGCCAGAACACCAGCCAGAATCACAATCCTCCTCCAGCACTAGGCCAGAACATCAGCCAGAATCACCATCCTCCTCCAGCACTAGGCCAGAACATCAGCCAGAGTCACCATCCTCCTCCAGCACTAGACCAGAACATCAGCCAGAATCACCATCCTCCACCAGCACTAGGCCAGAACATCAGCCAGAATCACCATCCTCCTCCAGTACTAGGCCAGAACATCAGCCAGAATCACCATCCTCCTCCAGTACTAGGCCGGAACATCAGCCAGAATCACCATCCTCCACCAGCACTAGGCCAGAACATCAGCCAGAATCACCATCCTCCTCCAGCACTAGGCCAGAACATCAGCCAGAATCACCATCCTCCTCCAGCACTAGGCCAGAACATCAGCCAGAATCACCATCCTCCACCAGCACTAGGCCAGAACACCAGCCAGAATCACCATCCTCCACCAGCACTAGGCCGGAACATCAGACAGAATCACCATCCTCCACCAGCACTAAGCCAGAACATCAGCCAGAATCACCATCCTCCACCAGCACTAGGCCAGATCATCAGCCAGAATCACCATCCTCCTCCAGCACTAAGCCAGAACATCAGCCAGAATCACCATCCTCCCCCAGCACTAGGCCGGAACATCAGCCAGAATCATGATCCTCCTCCAGCACTAGGCCAGAACATCAGCCAAAATCACCATCCTCCACCAGCACTAGGCCAGAACATCAGCCAAAATCACCATCCTCCACCAGTACTAGGCCGGAACATCAGCCAGAATCACCATCCTCCACCAGCACTAGGCCGGAACATCAGCCAGAATCACCATCCTCCTCCAGCACTAGGCCAGAACATCAGCCAGAATCACCATCCTCCTCCAGCACTAGGCCAGAACATCAGCCAGAGTCACCATCCTCCTCCAGCACTAGGCCAGAACATCATCCATAATAACCATCCTCCTCCAGCACTAGGCCAGAGCATCAGCCAGAGTCACCATCCTCCTCCAGCACTAGGCCAGAACATCAGCCAGAGTCACCATCCTCCTCCAGCACTAGGCCAGAACATCAGCCAGAATCACCATCCTCCTCCAGCACTAGGCCAGAACATCAGCCAGAGTCACCATCCTCCTCCAGCACTAGGCCAGAACATCAGCCAGAATCACCATCCTCCTCCAGCACTAGGCCGGAACATCAGCCAGAATCACCATCCTCCACCAGCACTAGGCCAGAACATCAGCCAGAATCACCATCCTCCTCCAGCACTAGGCCAGAACATCAGCCAGAATCACCATCCTCCTCCAGCACTAGGCCGGAACATCAGCCAGAATCACCATCCTCCTCCAGCACTAGGCCAGAACATCAGCCAAAATCACCATCCTCCTCCTGCACTAGGCCGGAACATCAGCCAGAATCACCATCCTCCTCCAGCACTAGGCCAGAACATCAGCCAAAATCACCATCCTCCTCCTGCACTAGACCAGAACATCAGCCAGAATCACCATCCTCCTCCAGCACTAGGCCAGAACACCAGCCAGAATCACCATCCTCCACCAGCACTAGGCCAGAACATCAGCCAGAATCACCATCCTCCTCCTGCACTAGACCAGAACATCAGCCAGAATCACCATCCTCCTCCAGCACTAGGCCAGAACATCAGCCAAAATCACCATCCTCCTCCTGCACTAGACCAGAACATCAGCCAGAATCACCATCCTCCTCCAGCACTAGGCCAGAACATCAGCCAGAATCACCATCCTCCTCCTGCACTAGGCCAGAACATCAGCCAGAATCACCATCCTCTTGTTGGAGATCAAATATTTTGCAACAGTTTACAACTTGTCTTAATGAATGACTTTTTCTAGAATTACTGCAGTTTACAGCTACTATACTAGATGGCACTGGGTCCAATGTTCAACTGTAGAGTTTTGTAGCGATAACCCTTATCGCCGGAGGGTTTCACCGCCCGAGACGTCCTTTTCCCAATCGTAAGAGGTGCTGCTGGAATTCCAGAGTGATCCGTGAGGAAACAGGAACAGCCCTTACAAGGGCTAGTGAATTGTAATATAGCGTTTCCCCCAATAAGAGACAGAACTCAGTATTGAGGGTGAAGGTGAAGTGTTTTTATTAGTGCCACTCTAGGCCTTATATACACAAGTCTCCTATTGCATGACACACACACCGACCAATAGCAGCAGGGCACACAATCCCTCAACTCTGCCGGTGACGCAATCAGCAATACAATAGAGACGTCTGTAATACACTCAATCCGAACAATGCCATTGTCTGTGACGTAATCAATTAACACAATGGCAGTTTATAATACAATCCAAACTACAATGACATTGTCTGTAACAGTATCAAAATACAATGACCTAATTAAGAAAAGGCCAGTGAATGACCCGGTGGGCAACTGAATAGTGATGACATCCAAAAGGCAGAGAGTCTGTCACAAGTTTCTATGCATTTTACCGCTGTGTTGTATTTTCTGTACATCGAGCTGCGATCTCTATGACTGGTACTCCCTTCTCTTCCCGTCTGTTTTGGCCACTATGTAAGATGAAACTCTCTTACTGCATACATGTTCCAGTAAAGCCAGTTCCTGTTATACCACTCATGTCTATCTGGATTATGACTCCACTGCACCCAGCACTCACACCTCTCCAGTAAAGCAAGTTCCTGACGTCTTTCTGGATTACGCCCCTTCTGCACCCAGCACTCACACTCTGCAACACCTCTTCCAGCACCAGGCCAACAACATTGGTCAAAACCTCCCCCCTCCTCTAGTACTAGACCATGTATAAATACATAGAATGCCTCACCACGAGCAGCCCCGCATCCTTCTTCTGCAGCGCGCTCTCGAAGTCCGTCAGCTGGATCTGAAGGTGAGACAGTCATTAAGTCATTGCGATTTTGGGACAGAGCAACTTTTTTTGCCATGGGTGTCACGGAGCACATTTCTGGTGGTCACCAGCCTTGGATTTACCATCATGGGAACTTCCAATTACGAGTGACCAAACAGGAACAGGCTGGCAAACAGGAAACTAGAACATTATAAAAGAAATATATAGGAATAGACAAAGACAAATAGCAGGTCACCAAACTGTCTCCAGTGTCTGATTTAGGTTTATAGGGCAGAAAATGTGGCAATTTGAAGAGTAAATTTCCTACAGCAAATAGGTGGAGAAAACTGCTGATTCCAATGAGAAACCGGCTTCAGAAAACACACGCCGGCCGCGTCCTGCATGTTTATGAACAATGAAAGTGTCAGCCGCAAGTTTTTAGGGATTGAACCTTTTTTGGTTTTTGTTTGAAAAGGAAAATGATTGATCAAAAAATCACAAAAATTAAAGGTCAAAACAACAAAAATGTGGATATTGAGGCCCAAATGTTCGCAACCCCTCCCCCCCCCAAAAAAATGATAGTCAAATTAAGCATTAATATGCAAAACAAATAGGGGAGGAATGGTTAAAGAGAACATCTGGGACAAAAAACATTAAGGGTTAACTGGAATCAGAATATCCCCCCCAAAAAACAGAACACGGGTTCTCCAGAGAATACGCTCCAAAATGGTGAGTAGAGCTTCGCAGAAAACACAGAAGCTTGAGAGATCATATAGCTATGGAGAAACAGTAAAGGAAACTGGAGAAACATGCGAGACCATCGGGGCCAGTGGCTTAGCCAGCCAAATGCGCATGGGGCGGGGCCATTTGTGCTTCAAAACGGCAGATTTACCTTGCAGAAGGCGCAAATTGGCGCAAGAGGTAATTTGCGCTTCTCCCATGCGCTTGCCATTTGGTGAGATTCGCAGGTACATCCGGCGTGCGCATGCAGCCATAACTCGTGCGCCTAGGCGCATGCAGAATCATTTGTACTCGGGCTGAGCATTTTCGCGCATAGATCATGAATTGACCCTAATGTATTTCGAAAATGATTCCGCTGCACCCAGCATTCAAACTCGCACATTTAAGGTGGACCAAAATTCACCCTGGAGTCTATGAGACTCCAGGGCAGGCATTATACTATTATACTCACTCCCCCCCCCCACCCCGGGGCATCCCGATTCGGGATCCCCTTCTGTGTGAAACCCCCGAGGTCGCCCAGGAACTCACTTTCTCTCCCCGTCCAATGGCGCACGAGCAAACAGCGCCGCATCCCAGCTATCCCTTTTGTGAATGGCCGGTGTGGGCACGCTCCCTGTTAAAGGAGCACTATTGCTAACAAAATGGCCCAATAATAAAAATCCATATGAATTTTCTGGATGGCGGGAGGAGGGGTCACTTATACACCCAGCATCAAGAAATATCCATCCAGGCTTGTTATTCTTTCTTTTAATAGAAGGAAAAGAACATCCGGGGTGACGGGCTCTGTCACCCCTGATAGACTAAACCTGTAAACCCTGGATTTTGTTCCTACCATGAGAGAATAAACCACAGGCTTGGCGGGAGTTTTATTCAGTTCATGTGTATAAGTGACCCCTCTTCTCATTAGACAATGTGTTTGTATGCATTTTTAATATAACATCATTTGGCAATAGTGCTCCTTTAAAGAGTAGCGGGGGATAAGGCCGCCAGGGCTCACCTTAGACGAGCTCCTGGGCGAAGCGCATGCTCCATAGGACTGGGGATGGGCGAGTTAGAATCAGCGATCGGGGGCAAGGACCAAAACCCAGGATAGGTAAAATCCTGAATTTTGGTCCACTTTAACCTATCTACAGAAGCCCTAGTCCAGCAGTATGCTCACCCTCTCCAACATCGATTTTAGTTCACCTGAGGTCACCTGCTCCCTACTAACCTCAACTTCGGACCACTCGCTCCGCTTGTCTTGGCTCATTAAGATATGTTCCCCTGCATGCAACACCAACCCCACCTAGATAACCCCTCTCTCTGCTGACCCCCCATTATGTGTCTTCTTCCCACTAGGCCTACCTGGGTACCTCCCCACTTAGGCCCACCTAGGTGGTAAGTGGAGAAGGTTTCCCACTTACCCCATCTGCATACCGCCCCTCTCCTTCCAACTTCCCTACATTCCACTGGGACCATGCTGCCTACTGAGCAGACCTGGACAACATCAGGTTCCCCTTGGTACAGTACTACAGTATTTAATTAACCTCCTTGCTGGCCATTATAACAAGGGACGTCCCAAGCCCCCATACCTGGAGAACGGCGGTTTTCTCAGTCACCTCCAAGAGACTTTTGCGGACCTCCTCCACCTCCAGGGCACTGCGATGATTCTGCAACCGAAGAATAAAAAAACAAAAAAACAAGGTATTGCTGAAAGTGAGGCCATGCACAGACCAGGGGTCAGAGGACATTTCTTCAGGGCTCAGATTTAGATCGGAAAAACATTGGGTTGCAACTATTCTCTCCGTGTTGAAACTGGAAATCCTGAATTGTCCTAGATGGGGGTGAAGCTAAATGCATTATGGGTAGGGCAGAGAAATGAGTGACAAGCGAACATGCGATGGAACGCAATACTGCAGCGTTCAATTACCTGTTTATAGCATGTCAGCATCTCTTTATTTGTATGGGAAATCTTTGAGTCTATGGTCAGGTAGGTCACCCCCAACCTCAGTATGCACCCTTCCCCTCCGCTCTAGAACAATCCCGAGAGGTCATTGTCAACACATCAGGATGGCGGCCACTTACCTCCTCCTGCAGGGAACTGATTTTGTGAATCAGAGTCAGGTTCTCTTTTTCCTGAAAGAAAAAAAATATTTACATTTGTTGGCCATTTTAGATATATTCCAAGGAAAAGAAAAAAAAACAGGAAACGCATGAAAATGAATGTGCCGGTCATGCCTCACACCCGACATCCCCCGGTCTCTTCAGTGGCAGAAGAGGTTTACAGTCAGGCCTTCAGTCCATAGATGACTACTGAAATGTCCAACCAAGACCTGGGTGAACAAGATCATTCAGTAACACATTGTAACAGCCAGTCCTGGGATAAGAGGACTCACCATCTGCTTGTTCTGGGCCACCAGCTTGGCTTTGGCTTCCTCCAGGAGGTTCATGCTGGATTTCATCTCTTCCAGTTCTCCCTTCAGAGCTCGGGCTTTGCCTATGGACTGCTGAGCGCTGCAAGACACCAAACCCGACAGGGCAAAGCTATAACACGTGGGACAAACAAATGGCCAAAACATATTAGAGAATTGGTTTTTCTTTATCAGAATATTGATGCCACTGCTCAGGCGGACCGATCGCTTGCTGAAACCAATTAACTCTGCTGGGACCATCACACGGGTTGTCTGACAGATGCCTTCTTGCCCAGAGTGGGGCACTAGTAAAGCAACTAGCAAAGGGGGTTGGGTTGGCAATACTAGGGGGGGAAAAAAAGATGCATAAAAAAGACGAAGAGGACAAAGATCAAGAAAGAGAAAGACAGAAGCCGAAGAAGCCGTAAAAGATGAAGTGACGACTAAAAGGACAAAGATGAAAGCCGACTAAGAGGAAGAGTAACAGGAAGACAAAGGGGACAAAGATGAAGAGGAAGACTAACAGGAAGACGAAGGGGACAAAGATGAAGAAGAAGACTAACAGGAAGACGAAGGGGACAAAGATGAAGAGGAAGACTAACAGGAAGACAAAGGGGACAAAGATGAAGAGGAAGACTAACAGGAAGATGAAGGGGACAAAGATGAAGAATAAGACTAACAGGAAGACGAAGGGGACAAAGATGAAGAAGAAAGAGGAAGATGAAGAGGACAAAGATCAAGAAAGAGAAAGACAGAAGCCGAAGAAGCCGTAAGAGATGAAGTGACGACTAAAAGGACGAAGATGAAAGCCAACTAAGAGGAAGACTAACAGGAAGACGAAGGGGACAAAGATGAAGAAGAAGACTAACAGGAAGACGAAGGGGACAAAGATGAAGAGGAAGACTAACAGGAAGACGAAGGGGACAAAGATGAAGAGGAAGACTAACAGGAAGACGAAGGGGACAAAGATGAAGAGGAAGACTAACAGGAAGACGAAGGGGACAAAGATGAAGAGGAAGACTAACAGGAAGACGAAGGGGACAAAGATGAAGAAGAAGACTAACAGGAAGACGAAGGGGACAAAGATGAAGAAGAAAGAGGAAGACGAAGGGGACAAAGATGAAGAACAAAGATGAAGAAGAAAGAGGAAGACGAAGGGGACAAAGATGAAGAACAAAGATGAAGAAGAAAGAGGAAGACGAAGGGGACAAAGATGAAGACTAACAGGAAGACAAAGGGGACAAAGATGAAGAAGAAGACCAACAGGAAGACGAAGGGGACAAAGATGAAGAGGAAGACTAACAGGAAGACGAAGGGGACAAAGATGAAGAGGAAGACTAACAGGAAGACGAAGGGGACAAAGATGAAGAAGAAGACTAACAGGAAGACGAAGGGGACAAAGATGAAGAAGAAGACTAACAGGAAGACGAAGCGGACAAAGATGAAGAAAGAGGAAGACGAAGGGGACAAAGATGAAGAAGAAGACTAACAGGAAGACGAAGGGGACAAAGATGAAGAGGAAGACTAACAGGAAGACGAAGAGGACAAAGATGAAGAGGAAGACTAACAGGAAGACGAAGGGGACAAAGATGAAGAGGAAGACTAACAGGAAGACGAAGGGGACAAAGATGAAGAAGAAGACTAACAGGAAGACGAAGCGGACAAAGATGAAGAAGAAAGAGGAAGACGAAGGGGACAAAGATGAAGAAGAAGACTAACAGGAAGACGAAGGGGACAAAGATGAAGAAGAAAGAGGAAGACGAAGGGGACAAAGATGAAGAACAAAGATGAAGAAGAAAGAGGAAGACGAAGGGGACAAAGATGAAGAACAAAGATGAAGAAGAAAGAGGATGAAGAAAGAGGAAGACGAAGGGGACAAAGATGAAGAAGAAGACTAACAGGAAGACGAAGGGGACAAAGATGAAGAAGAAAGAGGAAGACGAAGGGGACAAAGATGAAGAGGAAGACTAACAGGAAGACGAAGGGGACAAAGATGAAGAAGAAGACTAACAGGAAGACAAAGGGGACAAAGATGAAGAAGAAGACTAACAGGAAGACAAAGGGGACAAAGATGAAGAAGAAGACTAACAGGAAGACAAAGGGGACAAAGATGAAGAAGAAGACTAACAGGAAGACAAAGGGGACAAAGATGAAGAGGAAGACTAACAGGAAGACGAAGGGGACAAAGATGAAGAGGAAGACTAACAGGAAGACGAAGGGGACAAAGATGAAGAAGAAGACTAACAGGAAGACGAAGGGGACAAAGATGAAGAAGAAGACTAACAGGAAGACGAAGCGGACAAAGATGAAGAAAGAGGAAGACGAAGGGGACAAAGATGAAGAAGAAGACTAACAGGAAGACGAAGGGGACAAAGATGAAGAGGAAGACTAACAGGAAGACGAAGAGGACAAAGATGAAGAGGAAGACTAACAGGAAGACGAAGGGGACAAAGATGAAGAGGAAGACTAACAGGAAGACGAAGGGGACAAAGATGAAGAAGAAGACTAACAGGAAGACGAAGCGGACAAAGATGAAGAAGAAAGAGGAAGACGAAGGGGACAAAGATGAAGAAGAAGACTAACAGGAAGACGAAGGGGACAAAGATGAAGAAGAAAGAGGAAGACGAAGGGGACAAAGATGAAGAACAAAGATGAAGAAGAAAGAGGAAGACGAAGGGGACAAAGATGAAGAACAAAGATGAAGAAGAAAGAGGATGAAGAAAGAGGAAGACGAAGGGGACAAAGATGAAGAAGAAGACTAACAGGAAGACGAAGGGGACAAAGATGAAGAGGAAGACTAACAGGAAGACGAAGGGGACAAAGATGAAGAAGAAGACTAACAGGAAGACGAAGGGGACAAAGATGAAGAAGAAGACTAACAGGAAGACGAAGCGGACAAAGATGAAGAAAGAGGAAGACGAAGGGGACAAAGATGAAGAAGAAGACTAACAGGAAGACGAAGGGGACAAAGATGAAGAGGAAGACTAACAGGAAGACGAAGAGGACAAAGATGAAGAGGAAGACTAACAGGAAGACGAAGGGGACAAAGATGAAGAGGAAGACTAACAGGAAGACGAAGGGGACAAAGATGAAGAAGAAGACTAACAGGAAGACGAAGCGGACAAAGATGAAGAAGAAAGAGGAAGACGAAGGGGACAAAGATGAAGAAGAAGACTAACAGGAAGACGAAGGGGACAAAGATGAAGAAGAAAGAGGAAGACGAAGGGGACAAAGATGAAGAACAAAGATGAAGAAGAAAGAGGAAGACGAAGGGGACAAAGATGAAGAACAAAGATGAAGAAGAAAGAGGATGAAGAAAGAGGAAGACGAAGGGGACAAAGATGAAGAAGAAGACTAACAGGAAGACGAAGGGGACAAAGATGAAGAAGAAAGAGGAAGACGAAGGGGACAAAGATGAAGAGGAAGACTAACAGGAAGACGAAGGGGACAAAGATGAAGAAGAAGACTAACAGGAAGACAAAGGGGACAAAGATGAAGAAGAAGACTAACAGGAAGACAAAGGGGACAAAGATGAAGAAGAAGACTAACAGGAAGACAAAGGGGACAAAGATGAAGAAGAAGACTAACAGGAAGACAAAGGGGACAAAGATGAAGAAGAAGACTAACAGGAAGACAAAGGGGACAAAGATGAAGAAGAAGACTAACAGGAAGACAAAGGGGACAAAGATGAAGAAGAAGACTAACAGGAAGACAAAGGGGACAAAGATGAAGAAGAAGACTAACAGGAAGACAAAGGGGACAAAGATGAAGAAGAAGACTAACAGGAAGACAAAGGGGACAAAGATGAAGAAGAAGACTAACAGGAAGACAAAGGGGACAAAGATGAAGAAGAAGACTAACAGGAAGACAAAGGGGACAAAGATGAAGAAGAAGACTAACAGGAAGACAAAGGGGACAAAGATGAAGAAGAAGACTAACAGGAAGACAAAGGGGACAAAGATGAAGAAGAAGACTAACAGGAAGACAAAGGGGACAAAGATGAAGAAGAAGACTAACAGGAAGACAAAGGGGACAAAGATGAAGAAGAAGACTAACAGGAAGACAAAGGGGACAAAGATGAAGAAGAAGACTAACAGGAAGACAAAGGGGACAAAGATGAAGAAGAAGACTAACAGGAAGACAAAGGGGACAAAGATGAAGAAGAAGACTAACAGGAAGACAAAGGGGACAAAGATGAAGAAGAAGACTAACAGGAAGACAAAGGGGACAAAGATGAAGAAGAAGACTAACAGGAAGACAAAGGGGACAAAGATGAAGAAGAAGACTAACAGGAAGACAAAGGGGACAAAGATGAAGAAGAAGACTAACAGGAAGACAAAGGGGACAAAGATGAAGAAGAAGACTAACAGGAAGACAAAGGGGACAAAGATGAAGAAGAAGACTAACAGGAAGACAAAGGGGACAAAGATGAAGAAGAAAGAGAAAGACAAAGGGGACAAAGATGAAGAAGAAAGAGAAAGACAAAGGGGACAAAGATGAAGAAGAAAGAGAAAGACAAAGGGGACAAAGATGAAGAAGAAAGAGAAAGACAAAGGGGACAAAGATGAAGAAGAAAGAGAAAGACAAAGGGGACAAAGATGAAGAAGAAAGAGAAAGACAAAGGGGACAAAGATGAAGAAGAAAGAGAAAGACAAAGGGGACAAAGATGAAGAAGAAAGAGAAAGACGAAGGGGACAAAGATGAAGACGAAAGAGGAAGACGAAGGGGACAAAGATGAAGACGAAAGAGGAAGACGAAGGGGACAAAGATGAAGACGAAAGAGGAAGACGAAGGGGACAAAGATGAAGACGAAAGAGGAAGACGAAGGGGACAAAGATGAAGACGACGAAGGGGACAAAGATGAAGACGACGAAGGGGACAAAGATGAAGACGACGAAGGGGACAAAGATGAAGACGACGAAGGGGACAAAGATGAAGACGACGAAGGGGACAAAGATGAAGACGACGAAGGGGACAAAGATGAAGACGACGAAGGGGACAAAGATGAAGACGACGAAGGGGACAAAGATGAAGACGACGAAGGGGACAAAGATGAAGACGACGAAGGGGACAAAGATGAAGACGACGAAGGGGACAAAGATGAAGACGACGAAGGGGACAAAGATGAAGACGACGAAGGGGACAAAGATGAAGACGACGAAGGGGACAAAGATGAAGACGACGAAGGGGACAAAGATGAAGACGACGAAGGGGACAAAGATGAAGACGACGAAGGGGACAAAGATGAAGACGACGAAGGGGACAAAGATGAAGACGACGAAGGGGACAAAGATGAAGACGACGAAGGGGACAAAGATGAAGACGACGAAGGGGACAAAGATGAAGACGACGAAGGGGACAAAGATGAAGACGACGAAGGGGACAAAGATGAAGACGACGAAGGGGACAAAGATGAAGACGACGAAGGGGACAAAGATGAAGACGACGAAGGGGACAAAGATGAAGACGACGAAGGGGACAAAGATGAAGACGACGAAGGGGACAAAGATGAAGACGACGAAGGGGGAAGACGACGAAGGGGGAAGACGACGAAGGGGGAAGACGACGAAGGGGGAAGACGACGAAGGGGGAAGACGACGAAGGGGGAAGACGACGAAGGGGGAAGACGACGAAGGGGGAAGACGACGAAGGGGGAAGACGACGAAGGGGGAAGACGACGAAGGGGGAAGACGACGAAGGGGGAAGACGACGAAGGGGGAAGACGACGAAGGGGGAAGACGACGAAGGGGGAAGACGACGAAGGGGGAAGACGACGAAGGGGGAAGACGACGAAGGGGGAAGACGACGAAGGGGGAAGACGACGAAGGGGGAAGACGACGAAGGGGGAAGACCACGAAGGGGGAAGACGACGAAGGGGGAAGACGACGAAGGGGGAAGACCACGAAGGGGGAAGACCACGAAGGGGGAAGACCACGAAGGGGGAAGACCACGAAGGGGGAAGACCACGAAGGGGGAAGACCACGAAGGGGGAAGAAAGCGGAAGATGTTTACTAATTGGCAATAGCAACATCTTTATATAAGTTTGTAGATATAATTTTAACTAAATTAATATATGTATTTCTTTTTTTTTATATAGACACAGGGTGCTGCATTTTCTGCACCGATAGGCCAGGTCGATGGACATTCATGGTTTTGTTGTGCTTTAATGCCTCACGAAAGGGGCTTCGAATAAGATAGTTATTATGTAAACAATATAAAGGATAAAACCCAATATTCTATGATATTTTTTAGGCCAGGCATAGCGATCGCTACGGTGCCGAAATACGTTGGAAGATCAAACATTGTCACTTGCTTTCTTAGTAGAGTTGCTCATTAATATGGCGAAGGGTTAAGACCGCGACGACTGACGGCTAAAGGGAGACTCCGGCTGCCGCCTTTCCCTGGCGTTTCCCGTCTGTCTTAATTGTGCACAAGTGATTACAAGGAAGCATCTGGATTGGCTGTGAGGATGATTCAGGCATCTGTCTGGGCCCTCGCCAGCTGAACTGACGCTCTATAGGCCCATCACCCGTCCGGCACGAGGAAACACTCTATTGGTGTCAGCAGGGATTATAGACTATTTCAAACAAGGGCTGATTAATGGGGACCTAAAAGGCTGAAATGGATAAACAGTGAGCAGCAAGCAATGATTGCTCTCACCCGACCCCGCTGCTGTGTACAGAATGTGACTGGGCGCGTGATGAGCCAGGAACGCGTCGCCGGGGTAATATGGGGGCGAACGACTTCCATCAGTCCCAACTGAGAACCTAAAATATTTCCTGCTTTAACTTCTGCTCACAGCAAAGGGCATTAATGTTACTTCAAGCAACTTCGTGACCAATGCAGCACCATGCAGAGGATGCGGAGTCCAGACCTCCATCCAAGACAAAGTTTAGAGCTGGACAGAAGATAACAATTTCACAGTGGGGGAAAAGGGGGGAGACATTGGTGTATCAGCTAACAGAGGCCTATCCACATATAATGGATAACGTACCAAATTAAATACTGGACATTTAGGCGGGTTGTGCTGTTATTTGGTGCAGCGTCTTTTCAGTTAAAGCGGACCTCAATGTCCCCGCCCAGCGTCACACCCCTCAATACCACATTTACTGTAAACGCAAACCGATTCGCTCCGTGGCCCCTTCTCCCCAGTCTCCACATCTCTCCAGACACCCTCCCATCTCACCTCCGCCCCTTGTCCCCCCCCTTCTTCCTACTCTTCACATCTCCCCCCCCTCACCTCTTCATCCCACCTCCCTCCCTCTCTCGTCTCACCTAGTCCTCCCCATCTTCCCCCTTTCCACCCCACCTCTCATTTTCCTCCTCCTCTCGTATTCTCCCCATCCCCCCCTTTCCTCGTCTCCCCCCCCCCCCCCGTGTCGCCCTGCCTCTCGTCTTCTTGTATATACTGTATGTTCTCTGTATCTTATGTGTATACTGTATGTTCTCTGTATCTTATGTGTATACTGTATGTTCTCTGTATCTTATGTGTATACTGTATGTTCTCTGTATCTTATGTATATACTGTATGTTCTCTGTATCTTATGTATATACTGTATGTTCTCTGTATCTTATGTATATACTGTATGTTCTCTGTATCTTATGTATATACTGTATGTTCTCTGTATCTTATGTATATACTGTATGTTCTCTATATCTTATGTATATACTGTATGTTCTCTGTATCTTATGTGTATACTGTATGTTCTCTGTATCTTATGTGTATACTGTATGTTCTCTGTATCTTATGTGTATACTGCATGTTCTCTGTATCTTATGTGTATACTGTATGTTCTCTGTATCTTATGTGTATACTGTATGTTCTCTGTATCTTATGTGTATACTGTATGTTCTCTGTATCTTATGTGTATACTGTATGTTCTCTGTATCTTATGTATATACTGTATGTTCTCTGTATCTTATGTGTATACTGTATGTTCTCTGTATCTTATGTGTATACTGTATGTTCTCTGTATCTTATGTGTATACTGTATGTTCTCTGTATCTTATGTGTATACTGTATGTTCTCTGTATCTTATGTGTATACTGTATTTTCTCTGTATCTTATGTATATACTGTATGTTCTCTGTATCTTATGTATATACTGTATGTTCTCTGTATCTTATGTATATACTGTATGTTCTCTGTATCTTATGTGTATACTGTATGTTCTCTGTATCTTATGTGTATACTGTATGTTCTCTGTATCTTATGTGTATACTGTATGTTCCCTGTATCTTCTGTGTATACTGTATGTTCCCTGTATCTTATGTATATACTGTATGTTCTCTGTATCTTATGTATATACTGTATGTTCTCTGTATCTTATGTATATACTGTATGTTCTCTGTATCTTATGTGTATACTGTATGTTCTCTGTATCTTATGTGTATACTGCATGTTCTCTGTATCTTATGTGTATACTGTATGTTCTCTGTATCTTATGTGTATACTGTATGTTCTCTGTATCTTATGTATATACTGTATGTTCTCTGTATCTTATGTGTATGCTGTATGTTCTCTGTATCTTATGTATATACTGTATGTTCTCTGTATCTTATGTATATACTGTATGTTCTCTGTATCTTATGTATATACTGTATGTTCTCTGTATCTTATGTATATACTGTATGTTCTCTGTATCTTATGTATATACTGTATGTTCTCTGTATCTTATGTATATACTGTATGTTCTCTGTATCTTATGTGTATACTGTATGTTCTCTGTATCTTATGTGTATACTGCATGTTCTCTGTATCTTATGTGTATACTGTATGTTCTCTGTATCTTATGTGTATACTGTATGTTCTCTGTATCTTATGTATATACTGTATGTTCTCTGTATCTTATGTATATACTGTATGTTCTCTGTATCTTATGTATATACTGTATGTTCTCTGTATCTTATGTATATACTGTATGTTCTCTGTATCTTATGTGTATACTGTATGTTCTCTGTATCTTATGTGTATACTGTATGTTCTCTGTATCTTATGTATATACTGTATGTTCTCTGTATCTTATGTATATACTGTATGTTCTCTGTATCTTATGTATATACTGTATGTTCTCTGTATCTTATGTGTATACTGCATGTTCTCTGTATCTTATGTGTATACTGTATGTTCTCTGTATCTTATGTATATACTGTATGTTCTCTGTATCTTATGTATATACTGTATGTTCTCTGTATCTTATGTGTATGCTGTATGTTCTCTGTATCTTATGTGTATACTGTATGTTCTCTGTATCTTATGTGTATACTGCATGTTCTCTGTATCTTATGTGTATACTGTATGTTCTCTGTATCTTATGTGTATACTGTATGTTCTCTGTATCTTATGTATATACTGTATGTTCTCTGTATCTTATGTGTATGCTGTATGTTCTCTGTATCTTATGTGTATACTGTATGTTCTCTGTATCTTATGTGTATACTGTATGTTCTCTGTATCTTATGTGTATACTGTATGTTCTCTGTATCTTATGTGTATACTGTATGTTCTCTGTATCTTATGTGTATACTGTATGTTCTCTGTATCTTATGTATATACTGTATGTTCTCTGTATCTTATGTGTATACTGTATGTTCTCTTTATCTTATGTATATACTGTATGTTCTCTGTATCTTATGTGTATACTGTATGTTCTCTGTATCTTATGTATATACTGTATGTTCTCTGTATCTTATGTGTATACTGTATGTTCTCTGTATCTTATGTATATACTGTATGTTCTCTGTATCTTATGTGTATACTGTATGTTCTCTTTATCTCATGTATATACTGTATGTTCTCTGTATCTTATGTGTATATACTGTATGTTCTCTGTATCTTATGTGTATATACTGTATGTTCTCTGTATCTTATGTGTATATACTGTATGTTCTCTGTATCTTATGTGTATATACTGTATGTTCTCTGTATCTTATGTGTATATACTGTATGTTCTCTGTATCTTATGTGTATATACTGTATGTTCTCTGTATCTTATGTGTATATACTGTATGTTCTCTGTATCTTATGTGTATATACTGTATGTTCTCTGTATCTTATGTGTATATACTGTATGTTCTCTGTATCTTATGTATATACTGTATGTTCTCTGTATCTTATGTATATACTGTATGTTCTCTGTATCTTATGTATATACTGTATGTTCTCTGTATCTTATGTGTATATACTGTATGTTCTCTGTATCTTATGTGTATATACTGTATGTTCTCTGTATCTTATGTGTATATACTGTATGTTCTCTGTATCTTATGTGTATATACTGTATGTTCTCTGTATCTTATGTGTATATACTGTATGTTCTCTGTATCTTATGTATATACTGTATGTTCTCTGTATCTTATGTATATACTGTATGTTCTCTGTATCTTATGTGTATACTGTATGTTCTCTGTATCTTATGTATATACTGTATGTTCTCTGTATCTTATGTGTATACTGTATGTTCTCTGTATCTTATGTATATACTGTATGTTCTCTGTATCTTATGTATATACTGTATGTTCTCTGTATCTTATGTGTATATACTGTATGTTCTCTGTATCTTATGTGTATATACTGTATGTTCTCTGTATCTTATGTGTATATACTGTATGTTCTCTGTATCTTATGTGTATATACTGTATGTTCTCTGTATCTTATGTGTATATACTGTATGTTCTCTGTATCTTATGTATATACTGTATGTTCTCTGTATCTTATGTGTATACTGTATGTTCTCTGTATCTTATGTATATACTGTATGTTCTCTGTATCTTATGTGTATACTGTATGTTCTCTGTATCTTATGTATATACTGTATGTTCTCTGTATCTTATGTGTATACTGTATGTTCTCTGTATCTTATGTATATACTGTATGTTCTCTGTATCTTATGTATATACTGTATGTTCTCTGTATCTTATGTATATACTGTATGTTCTCTTTATCTTAGGATAGATGTGTGCTTATCCCAGGCAGGTTTCAGTGACTGTTGATTTTTCAACT
The DNA here is from genome assembly GCA_027917425.1 of Gastrophryne carolinensis. Classification (NCBI taxonomy): domain Eukaryota; kingdom Metazoa; phylum Chordata; class Amphibia; order Anura; family Microhylidae; genus Gastrophryne; species Gastrophryne carolinensis. The sequence continues at coordinate 6,257,771 of CM051238.1, read as the reverse complement.
ACCTCTGCTGGAAGTTTGTTCCTGGCATCTACTACTCTTTCTGTACCGTTTTCGATGTAACAGTGCTTTTTGATAATCATGTATACCCAAAACAAATTTTAATCAGGTGTTGCTACACCACAACTACTGAGGATATAACGAATTGTGAAATGTCTCCTTTTTTATCTTTGGAAAAATTAATAAAGAATTTCGTATAATTTTTTTTTTCCCAATCACGTACAAATTTTAATCTATTGGCGTGATCAGACTCTGAGGCCTTATACAATTTTTGTTGGGTATAGGTAACCCCAACCTATATCCCCCCCCCCGTGTTCAGCCCAGCACGCACCCCTCCCCCATTGTTGGCATTGGGCGTTACCTCTTCCACTGGTTGCGCAGCTCCTCGTTCTCCTCCAGGAGGCGCTGGTTGGTCTCCTCCTGGGTCTCGATGGCCGTCTTCAGTTTGCTCTGCTGCTCCTGCAGCTTCTGGTTGTTGTACTGCAGGTCGGCGATGCAGGTGATCAGGTCCGAGGTGTCTCTGTGGGGGGACAGGAAACGGGACGGGTCACAGAATGCACCCACCTACCGGTACCCCCCCCAACATGGGGCCCCTGGAGAATGTTACTTAGGGCCACCCACCCGTCTCCAGACACCAATAGCGGCAAATATTCACCCCTTACACTGGGGTTATTAGAGAAAAAAAGCAAACAAACCCATAGAAAGCTCATATTCGGGTAAAAATACTCACCCCTTCCTCCAGCACCATTAAAGAAAACACAATGCAAACATATAGAAAGCGCTTATTAAAAAATACTCACCCCTTCCTCCAGGGCCATTAAAGAAAACACAATGCAAACATATAGAAAGCCCTTATTAAAAAAAATACTCACCCCTTCCTCCAGGGCCATTAAAGAAAACACAATGCAAACATATAGAAAGCCCTTATTAAAAAAATACTCACCCCTTCCTCCAGGGCCATTAAAGAAAACACAATGCAAACATATAGAAAGTCCTTATTAAAAAATACTCACCCTTCCTCCAGGGCTGTTAATGAAAAAAAACCATAAAAATCCCATATTCAAGCAAAAATACTCATCCATTCCAGCACTAAAAGAAAAAACTATGCAAGCATATACAAAGCCCTTCTTAAAAAATACTCACCCCTTCCTCCAGGACTATAAAAAAAAACAAAAACAATGCAAACATGTAGAAAGCCCTTATTGAAAAATACTCACCCCTTCCTCCAGGGCCATTAAAGAAAACACAATGCAAACATATAGAAAGCCCTTATTAAAAAAATACTCACCCCTTCCTCCAGGGCCATTAAAGAAAACACAATGCAAACATATAGAAAGCCCTTATTAAAAAAATACTCACCCCTTCCTCCAGGGCCATTAAAGAAAACACAATGCAAACATATAGAAAGTCCTTATTAAAAAATACTCACCCTTCCTCCAGGGCTGTTAATGAAAAAAAACCATAAAAATCCCATATTCAAGCAAAAATACTCATCCATTCCAGCACTAAAAGAAAAAACTATGCAAGCATATACAAAGCCCTTCTTAAAAAATACTCACCCCTTCCTCCAGGACTATAAAAAAAACAAACTATGCAAGCATATACAAAGCCCTTATTGAAAAATACTCACCCTTCCTCCAAGGGCTATTAAAGAAAAAAAAACACATAAAAAGGTTCAAATTCTGGCAAAAATACCCACCCCTTCTTCCAGGACTATAAAAATAAAAACACAAACAATGCAAACATGTGGAAAGCCCTTATTGAAAAATACTCACCCTTTTCTCCAGGGCTATTAAAGAAAAAAAAAAACAATGCGAATACATAGAAACCGGTTTTCAAATACTCACCCCTTCCTCCAGGGCTATTAAAGAAATACATAAAAGTCCATATTCAAAAATACTCACCTCTTCCTCCATGGCTATTAAAGAAAAAAGAATGTAAACATAAAGCTCTTATAAAGAAATACTCACCCCCTTCCCCCAGGGCTATTAAAGAAAAACAATGCAAACATATAGAAAGCCCCTTATTAAAAAATACTCACCCCTTCCTCCAGGGCTATTAAAGAAAAAACAATGCACACACATAGAAAGCCCTTATAGAGAAATACTCACTCCTTCCTCCAGGGCCATTAAAGAAAACACAATGCAAACATATAGAAAGCCTTTATTAAAAAATACTCACCCCTTCCTCCAGGGCCATTAAAGAAAACACAATGCAAACATATAGAAAGCCCTTATTAAAAAATACTCACCCCTTCCTCCAGGGCCATTAAAGAAAACACAATACAAACATATAGAAAGCCCTTATTAAAAAATACTCACCCCTTCCTCCAGGGCCATTAAAGAAAACACAATGCAAACATATAGAAAGCCCTTATTAAAAAATACTCACCCCTTCCTCCAGGGCCATTAAAGAAAACACAATGCAAACATATAGAAAATCCTTATTAAAAAATACTCACCCTTCCTCCAGGGCTGTTAATGAAAAAAAACCATAAAAATCCCATATTCAAGCAAAAATACTCATCCATTCCAGCACTAAAAGAAAAAACAAGCAAGCATATACAAAGCCCTTCTTAAAAAATACTCACCCCTACCTCCAGGACTATAAAAACAAACAAAAACAATGCAAACATGTAGAAAGCCCTTATTGAAAAATACTCACCCCTTCCTCCAAGGGCTATTAAAGAAAAAAAAAACACATAAAAAGGTTCAAATTCCGGCAAAAATACTCACCCCTTCTTCCAGGACTATAAAAATAAAAACACAAAACAATGCAAACATGTAGAAAGCCCTTATTGAAAAATACTCACCCTTTTCTCCAGGGCTATTAAAGAAAAAAAAAACAATGCGAATACATAGAAACCGGTTTTCAAATACTCACCCCTTCCTCCAGGGCTATTAAAGAAATACATAAAAGTCCATATTCAAAAATACTCACCTCTTCCTCAAGGGCTATTAAAGAAAAAAACAATGTAAACATGATTAAAGCTCTTATAAAGAAATACTCACCCCCCTTCTCCCAGGGCTACTAAAGAAAAACAATGCAAACATATAGAAAGCCCCTTATTCAAAAATACTCACCCCTTCCTCCAGGGCTATTAAAGAAAAAACAATGCACACATATAGAAAGCCCTTATAGAGAAATACTCACTCCTTCCCCCAGGGCTATTAAAGAAAAACAATGCAAACATATAGAAAGCCCCTTATTCAAAAATACTCACCCCTTCCTCCAGGGCTATTAAAGAAAAAACAATGCACACATATAGAAAGCCCTTATAGAGAAATACTCACTCCTTCCCCCAGGGCTATTAAAGAAAAACAATGCAAACATATAGAAAGCCCTTAATAAAATTAAAAAAACTCACCCCCTTCCTCCACACCTATTACAGAAGAACAAGCATACACCTAGGGGTGGGTAAGGTTAGTTTAGTGCCCCCTTGTGGACCAGGGATGCCCTTAAGAGGGTTCAGGTCTTGAAATGAGGAAAAATAACTCACTGGGTGCTCAGTCCCGTGCTTCTTGCACATGGCCACCAGCAGCCAACAGAGTCTGCTGTTGCAGCCGCCTCTCAGGAAAGGTGAGTATTTTCCACCCCAATTTTACTCTCTTTAAAAAAACGGGAAATCTCAAATAGGAATGCCCTTGGGGTGTAACAGGACTTTTTTTACAGTAGGTCCGCTTTAAGCCCAATGCCATTTTACACATGGAACACATAAGTGAGTTTCCAGTCCTCCATCAGATGGAGCTCTGCTAGGAAAAGGTGAGTATTTCTCTAATGCAGGGTCACGGATCGTGTGGGGGGAGGGGAAGTGAGTTCTAGAGACACTCACCTTTTCCTAACAAAGCTCTATCTGGTGGGGGACAGGAAACTACTGCACCTCCCCCCTCACACCATCAGTGAGCCCTGCATTAGAGATACTCACCTTTTCCTAACAAAGCTCTATCTGGTGGGGGACAGGAAACTACTGCACCTCCCCCCTCACACCATCAGTGAGCCCTGCATTAGAGATACTCACCTTTTCCTAACAAAGCTCTATCTGGTGGGGGACAGGAAACTACTGCACCTCCCCCCTCACACCATCAGTGAGCCCTGCATTAGAGATACTCACCTTTTCCTAACAAAGCTCTATCTGGTGGGGGACAGGAAACTACTGCACCTCCCCCCTCACACCATCAGTGAGCCCTGCATTAGAGATACTCACCTTTTCCTAACAAAGCTCTATCTGGTGGGGGACAGGAAACTACTGCACCTCCCCCCTCACACCATCAGTGACCCTGCATTAGAGAGATACTCACCTTTTCCTAGCAGAGCTCCATCTGATGGGGGACAGGAAACTACTGCACCTCCTCCTAAACACCATCAGTGAGCCCTGCATTAGAGAGATACTCACCTTTTCCTAGCAGAGCTCCATCTAATGGGGGACAGGAACCACTGCACAGAGTAGCGGCAGTCGCACCTCCACCAATGTATTGGCGCTGTGGTGTGCAGCCATTTCTGGACGCCCAGCTTCCAGAACTCTGGGGAAAAGGTGAGTAGCTCCTGAGCAGAAGGCTCACAGGTAATGGGAATAGGTGGGTTACTGCCCCTGCAGATGTGGACCGTGCCGCCAGGTAGAGAGCTGTTGGGTGGTTTAGGTCCGCTTTAATCTAAATCGTTCACGTCAAACCCCAGAACGCATGTCAGGGGGCCCCTTTAATAACCTCTCGGCTGGCCCTTGTGGCGGCGGCGCTGGCAGGATGCGGCGGGGGTGCGACCGAGGGCTTATTTGCATCTCGCCGGGCGCCGATCCTTCCACCGAAAACCTCAGAAGGGGAAGTGGCTGCATCCTAGGGAAATGAGCCTGTACAGCGCTGTGGTATATGTCAGCGCTATATAATGTATAATAACAGTGTGTGAGTGTGGGGGAGACATTAGAGTGTGAGCTCTGAGGGACAGGAGGTCATGTGACTGCTTCTATGTACAGCGCTGTGATATATGTCGGCGCTATATAATGTATAATAACAGTGTGTGAGTGTGGAGGGGACATTAGAGTGTGAGCTCTGAGGGACAGGAGGTCATGTGACTGCTTCTATGTACAGCGCTGTGGTATATGTCAGCGCTATATAAATGTATAATAACAGTGTGTGAGTGTGAGAGGAGACATTAGAGTGTGAGCTCTGAGGGACAGGGGGTCATGTGACTGCTTCTATGTACAGCGCTGTGGTATATGTCAGCGCTATATAATGTATAATAACAGTGTGTGAGTGTGGAGGAGACATTAGAGTGTGAGCTCTGAGGGACAGGAGGTCATGTGACTGCTTCTATGTACAGCGCTGTGGTATATGTCAGCGCTATATAATGTATAATAACAGTGTGTGAGTGCGGGGGAGACATTAGAGTGTGAGCTCTGAGGGACAGGAGGTCATGTGACTGCTTCTATGTACAGCGCTGTGGTATATGTCAGCGCTATATAATGTATAATAACAGTGTGTGAGTGTGGGGGAGACAGAGTGTGAGCTCTGAGGGACAGGAGGTCATGTGACTGCTTCTGTGTGCTCTAAAATAGAGCATCTGAGCACATGGCACTCGGGTGAGGCTCTGTCGCCCTCTGCTGGGTACATGGTGTATGGCTGACGCACCAATGTGGGGAATGCTGTACTATAATAATAATAATAAAGTTTCTGTACTCTCCTCACCCCAAAACCAGGACAATGGAAAGGTGAGGTTTGGGGGGTCACAGCGGGGCATCCCAAATCTAGATTCTCCTCCAGGTCAAGGATTGAAACCCCAGATAGTGAAAATCAAGAGTTTTGGTCCACTTTAATAGCCAAAAGTGAAATCTAAATGGAATGGTTGGCGCTGGTCTCTCCACTTTATTTAGATTTGCTGGCACCAGATGTGGGCGCGCCGCGGATGCCCGCACATGTGTTGAAGGATCGATTCCTAAGACGAGTCTCTGGCAAATCCAGAGGGGACCTTCATTTCGCCCTGAAGAAGCGACGATGGTCGCGTAATGCGTAGGACCGGGGAGGGCAAGAGGTGGTAGGTGGCATATGTGAGACTTGTATGTGGTTATTTTGTCCCTCTTGACATCCTGCTCTGTCCCTTAGTATGTCAATTATTTTTTGTATATTATCACTGTTTGTATAGTTGTCATATCTAATTCACTTTGCACATGGGCACTTTAGATTTTTTTGCACATGTAGTATATTTAATATGTATTTATTATTTAGCATTTAATACGTATTTATTATTTATTTAGCATTTAATATGTATTTATTATTTATTTAGCATTTGAAATGTATTTATTATTTAGCATTTAATACGTATTTATTATTTATTTCGCATTTAATATGTATTTATTATTTATTTAGTATTTAATATGTATTTATTATTTATTTAGTATTTAATATGTATTTATTATTTATTTAGCATTTTTAAATATTTATTTAGCATTTATTTTTAAATATTTATTTACCATTTATTTTTTAATATTTATTTAGTATTTATTTTTAATATTTATTTAGTATTTATTTTTAATATTTATTTAGCATTTATTTTTTAATATTTATTTAGTATTTATTTTTTAATATTTATTTAGTATTTATTTTTTAATATTTATTTAGTATTTATTTTTTAATATATATATTATTATATTTTATATTTTTATATTTTAGAATCATTATTGTCTGATAGATTGCACATAGCACTTTGAAAATCAGGACCCAGCAATTTTTTCATAGGGATATAGTTGAGATCTGACCCATGTATTTTTTGCCATGCCACCAGCGCCCTCTAGTGGAATGTTCAGTAATTGAGCTCATTTTAATGTAATTTTAATTTTAGTAGTCATGTGTGAATCAATAAAAATGATCATTTGTACTTTGAATTGAGTGGTGCAGATTTGGTCTTGGGCTCAGGGGCTCTGTGGAAGCCCCCTTTCTGGAGTTTTCACACACTGGGGCATCCCAAAATGGGAGTCTTAGGGCCGGGTGTACAGGGTTTTGGTCTACTTTAACCGCAGCATAGTGAGGTCGCGCCCCCTTACCTGCCGCCCGGGATATCGCTTTGTCCCAGCTTTCATGACTGAGCGCCAGATGGCGGCGGTCTCCTCTGTGGGAGATCCCTGTACTGCATATAGAAAGTCACTATATGGGGGGAGATACAGATGCCATCTAGGCAGCAGAGCTGACCCTCTATTGAGCACTGCTGTCTAAATAGGGAAGGTTCCCATACTGTATGAAGTGTCAGCTCTGCTGCCTAGATTGGGGGAAATGTCTTCTCTGTATATGATCTCTGTACTGTATGGAGGAGAAAGTTCCCTAATTTAGGCAGCAGAGCTGACACTCTACACAATACAGGGCTCATAGGCCCCTATATAGGAATCCCAGCTGAATGGAGTGTCAGCTCTGCTGTCTAGATAGTTGTATCTCCCCATATAACCCCGATATGACACTCTTATACAGTACATAGATCTTATACAGAAGAGGCAGCTGCCATCTAGGCAGCAGAGCTGACACTCTATATAATACAGGACTCATACACAAAAGAAATGTCCCTATATAGGAAGCCTATCTGAATGGAGTGTCAGCTCTGCGGCCTAGTCAGCGCCTGTGTATCATCCCTGTACAGTACGGAAGATGCGGACACTGTCTAGGCCGCAGAGCTGACACTCCATTCAGCTAGACTTCCTATATAGGGACATTTATTTTGTGTATGAGCCCTGAATTTTTTTTTTTAGAGTGTCAGCTCTGCTGCCTAGATTGTGGGACGGTCTTCTCTATACAGTATGGAGATCATATACAGTGAAGACCGTCCCACAATCTAGGCACCAGAGCTTACACTCTATACAATACAGGGCTCATACACAAAATAAATGTCCCTATATAGGAAGCCTAGCTGAAAAGAGTGTCAGCTCTGCTGCCTAGTTAGTTGCATCTCCCCATATACTCTCTCTCTATACAGTACAGAGATATTACACAGCGGAGACAGCCGCCATCTAGGCAGCAGAGCTGACACTCTAAAATACAGGGCTCATACACAAAAGAAATGTCCCTATATAGGAAGCCTAGCTGAATGGAGTGTCAGCTCTGCTGCCTAGACAGCGTCCGTATCTTCCATACAGTACAGGGTTGATACACAGAAGACGTTGTCCCCCACTCTAGGCCGTAGAGCTGACACTCCATTCAGCTAGGCTTCCTATGTAGGGACAATTCCTTTGTGTATAGCAGAGCTGACACTCTATACAATACAGGGCTCATACACAAACGAAATGTCCCTATATAGGAAGTCTAGCTGAATGGAGTGTCAGCTCTGCGGCCCAGATGGCGGCTGTCTCCTCTGTATAAGATCACTTTACTGTATAGAGTGTAACTATAGGGATTATATGGAGAAGATAGGCTTCCTATATAGGGACATTATCCCTATTTGTGTATAAGTGCTGTATTGTATAGAATAGAGTGTCAGCTCTGCTGCCTAGATGGCGGCTGGTTTCTCTGTATAAGATCTCTGTACCGTATAGAGAGTCAGTATAGGGATTATATGGAGAAGATACAGTTCTCTAGACAGTAGAGCTGACACTCCATTCATCTAGGCTTTCTGTATAGGGGCGCTCCATTTGTGTATGAGCCCTGTATTGTATAGAGTGTCAGCTCTGCTGCCTAGATTGGGGGACCATCTTCACTGTATAGGATCTCCGTACTGTATATAGAGAGAAGACTGTTCTCCAGTCTAGGCAGCAGAGCTGACACTCACAATACAGGGCTATACTCTATGATCTTGGTACTTTATATACAGAGGAGAGAGCTCTCATCTAGGCAGCAGAGCTGACACTCTATAGAGTATAGCCCTGTATTGTATAAAGTACCAAGATCATATACAAAGGAGACAGCTGCCATCTAGGCTGCAGAGCTGACACTCTCTTCTATAAAATATTATATCTATACAATACAGCGCTAATACGCAAAGGAAGCCTAGCTGAATGGAGTGTCAGCTCTGCAGCCTAGACCATGTCCGTATCTTCCATACAGTACAGGGATACATAGACGCTGTCCCACACTCTAGGCCACAGAGCTCACACTCCATTCAGCTAGGCTTCCTATATATGGACATTTCCTTTGCGCTTTGCGCAGGAGCCCTATATTATATAGAGTGTCAGCTCTGCTGCCTAGATAGCATCTGTAACTCCCTCATATAATCCTCATATACTGACTCTATACAGTACAGAGATCTTATACAGAGAAGACAGCCGCCATCTAGGCAGCAGAGCTGACACTCCATTAAGCTAGGCTTCCTATATGGGGACATTTCCCATGCATATGAGCCCTGTATTGTATAGAGTGTCAGCTCTGCTGCCCAGACAGCGTCTGTATTATACAGTACAGGGTTGATGCACAGAAGAGATCGTCCCGCACTCTAGGCCGCAGAGCTGACACTCTACACACTATACACTATACAATACAGAGCTTCTATACAAAGGAAACCGCACTCATTTAGGCAGCAGAGCTGACACTCTATACAACACAGGGCTTCTATACAAAGGAAACGGAGCTCATTTAGGCAGCAGAGCTGACACTCTATATAATACAGCATTCATACACCTTCCCTATTTAGGCAGCAGCGCTCAATAGAGCGTCAGCTCTGCTGCCTAGATCGCGGCTGTATCTCCTGCATATACAATGAGCTTGTCCCCCCGGGTCCTAGAAAAGCTCACCTTTTCCGGCGGCTCACTCTGCACCCCCGGGGATGAGGTGCGCTCCCACGCCCAGCCATTCACATAGGCCGGGGTCTGGGGATGTACCTTAAAGTGGACCAAAACCCACTGCGATCGGCCTGGTAACCTGTAATATCGATAGATTCCCTCCCCCCGCTGATGCCCCGCTGTGTGAATCCCCCCCAGGGCGCCCCATACACTTACCTTGCTTCCACGGTCCAACGGCGCATGCGCGAGCCACGGCTGCATCCCCGCTATCCCTCTAGCAGGACGCCAGGCATTTGTGAATACCCTCTAACGCTCCCTGTTAGAGGGAAGCGGGGGATGCGGCCGTCAGCGCGCTCGGAGCCGCTGGCCTTAGACGATGTGACATCAGCGGATCCGAGCGCGCTGATTGGACGAGGGGTCGCGTCAAAATACTGGGTTTTGGTCCACTTTAATATGTACGGCAAATGGCTTTGATTGGCGCATATGTTGTACGACTGGGAAAAGGTGCGTTTTTACTGGACGATCTGGGTGGGGGGGTTCACTCCCAAATTGGGATGCCCGGGGGGGGGGGGGGATGAAACCTGGTATAGTCAAATTTCCAGATTTTGTTCTGCTTTAATGCAAAAAACAGTCAAAATCCTTGGTTTTGTTCCACTTTAATATGTACGGCAAATGGCTTTGATTGGCTCATGCGTCGGGGAAAGGTGAGTTTTTTTAATGGGCGATTTGGGTGAGTTGGGATGCCCCAGGGGCAATTAACAAAACTCGATATTGTCAAATTTCCGGGTTTTGTTCTGCTTTAATGCAGGGCTTACTGACGGCGTAAGGGAGGTAGCGGTCCAAACCAGGACTCGTAACTTTAATGTCCAGACCCGGCCTAGCAGGGATAGTTTAGTGGTTTAGGTCAGCATTAAAGCACATGGCGGGGTCCCCCTTTACGGCTCATTTACCGCCTCTAAAAGAAAAGCTTCCACTTACAGGTCTCTGGAGATGTCGCCGCCGAACGCCTCCAGGCTCCCCGAGGTGATGTTCAGGGTGGTCCCGGACCTGCGGCACACTGAGGAGACACAAGAGCAGCACGTGGTTATAGTATAAAAACACAGTGGATATTCAGCCCCGCCCCTGAGTAGCCCCGCCCCTGAAGAGCCCATCATCACACCCACATTAAGACCTCACTTTAACAGGTGGTGTCACCTAAAGCAATCCGACCCACAACACTTTCCCTAGACAGAACTAGGGAGAAACTCGTGAGATAGAGAAGCCCCACCCCTGAATAGCACCGCCCCCGCAGAGCCCACCCCCCCATATTACACTCACATTAAGACCTCACTCTGAGAAACTCATGAGATAGAGAAGCTCCACCCCTGTATAGCATCGCCCCCGCAGAGCACCCCCCCCCCCCCCCATATTACACCCACATTAAGACCTCACTCTGAGAAACTCATGAGATAGAGCAAGCTCCTCCCCTGAATAGCACCACCCCCATAGAGCTCAACCCCTCCCCTCCCCCCATATATCACACCCACATAAAGTCCTCACTCTGAGAAACTCATGAGATAGAGACGCTCCGCCCCTGCAGAATCAGAAAAAGGGAGAGACTCCTTTTCTGGACTGCAAAGCTCCGCCCCTGCAAAACCGGAAGTAATTTACTAATAGAATATTCTTAGATTCTTAGTTAGTCCACTAAAAGGTCAGTCACCGATGTAAAAGCACGCCCCTCCCATAAAAAAAAGCTGCAGATGAAATAGGGAGATACATCTTTCTGGACAACTGCAAAGCTCCGCCCCCGCAGAAGAAATAAGTTGCTAATGGAATATTCTTAGTTCGGCAATAGCCCCACTTCCCTCCTGTGAGAAAAAAAAAGAATCACGGGGACCACACACAGGGGCCCGGCGACACCACTCAACCAAACCGATGACACCCACTGACTTTCTGTTAAATACATTTATGTGTCTGACGACCAAACAGGAAGTGATAAATCCCAAATTGGGGCGTTACCCGAAACGAGGACGCTACTCACCGGCCAGCAGGCTGTTGTGCAGTTTCATCATGGAGTCTTCTGCAGCAACGGCGGATTCCTTAGATTTGTTCTCTGTGCTGCAAGACAATGAAGAGAGGGAGTCAGGCATGTCACCTGATCACAGCCCTGCGCCTCTCACTCATAGCCCCTGAAGAAGAACGTTCTGCGAGGTCAGCCCACTCTGGTCTAGGATTGGAGCACAGCCACGGTTAGGGGCTTACAGTTTTTTTTTTCTTTTTTTTTTTTTTTTTTGGGCCCTACATGAAAGCTGGCCAATGAGGGAGCTTAAATCAGACCCTGCCTTTGCCACTAAAGCATTGCAGAACTTTCTAGGTACATGTAGCATGTTAGTGAGGCATCCTGGGAGATAGAATAAGTGACCCAGGAGATACGTGAGGGGCGTCTCATTGCCAGGCCGTTCATTGTTGGGGTCTCGACAGCTAATCACCCTACTTTGTTTCTATAGCCGTAACAATAGCGACCCCTGCAGGTGGCTGCCCTAGGCACAGGCTCTACGTGATAAGACACAGACTGCCTTTCTATAGCCTTAATTAGCGACCCCTGCAGGTGGCTGCCCTAGGCAAAGGCTCTACCCGATAAGACACTGACTGCCTTTCTATAGCCGTAACATTAGCGACCCCTGCAGGTGGCCGCCCTAGGCACAGGCCCTGGCTCTGTCCTAGACACTGACTGCTTTCTTTCTATAGCCGTAACATTAGCGACCCCTGCAGGTGGCTGCCCTAGGCACAGGCTCTACCTTATAAGACACAGACTGCCTTTCTATAGCCGTAACATTAGCGACCTCTGCAGGTGGCTGCCCTAGGCACAGGCTCTACCTTAGACACTGACTGCTTTCCTTCTATAGACGTAACATTAGTGACCCCTGCAGGTGGCCGCCTTAAGAACAGGCTCTACCTGATAAGACACTGACTGCTTTCTTTCTATAGCTGTAACATTAGCGACCCCTGCAGGTGGCCGCCCTAGGCACAGGCTCTACCTTAGACACTGCCTTCTTTCTTTCTATAGCCGTAGCATTAGTGACCCCTGCAGGTGGCTGCCCTAGGCACAGGCTCTAACTGATAAGCAACAGACTGCTTTCTTTATAAAGCTGAAACATTGTGCCCCCTGCAGGTAGTCATACTAGGCACAGGGTTGCCTTGAGGGTAATACAGCCCTAGGTGCTACCTGATAATACTGACTGATGGGGTCAAAAAGATCCAATATTGCTGCATCTGTCCTAAGAAGGATAGAATTATCATCTACTCCTAACTCCTCCCTCCTACTAACTCCTCCTCCCTCCTACTAACTCCGCCTCCCTCCTACTAACTCCTCCTCCCTCCTACTAACTCCGCCTCCCTCCTACTAACTCCGCCTCCCTCCTACTAACCACGCCCCTCCTACTAACCACGCCCCCTCCTACTAACTCCGCCCCCTCCTACTAACTCCGCCCCCTCCTACTAACTCCGCCTCCTTACTAACTCCGCCTCCCTCCTACTTCCTCCTCCTCCCTCCTACTTCCTCCTCCTCCCTCCTACTAACTCCTCTTCCCTCCTACTAACTCCTCCTCCCTCCTACTAACTCCTCCTCCCTCCTACTTACTCCTCCTCCCTCCTACTTACTCCTCCTCCCTCCTACTTACTCCTCCTCCCTCCTACTTCCTCCTCCTCCCTCCTACTTCCTCCTCCTCCTCCCTCCTACTTCCTCCTCCTCCCTCCTACTAACTCTTACTACTACAATAAACCTCCTGTCTGCCACTCCCACACTGCCCTGTTCCATTGCCCCCTTCTCAAGCCCCGTCTCTTGCCCCTTCCCGTGCCCCCTGTACCCCCATTCTCCAGCTCCATCTGTTGCTCCCCGCGCCCCATTCTCCAGCCCCGTCTGTTGCCCCCTGTGCCCCATTCTCCAGCCCCGTCTGTTGCCCCCTGTGCCCCATTCTCCAGCCCCATCTGTTGCCCCCTGTGCCCCCTTCTCCAGCCCCATCTGTTGCCCCCTGTGCCCCCTTCTCCAGCCCCATCTGTTGCCCCCTGTGCCCCCTTCTCCAGCCCCATCTGTTGCCCCCCCCCCATGCCCCTTTCTCCAGTCCCATCTGTTGCCCCCCGTGCCCCATTCTCCAGCCCCATCTGTTGCCCTCTGTGCCCCATTCTCCAGCCCCGTCTGTTGCCCCCTGTGCCCCCTTCTCCAGCCCCATCTGTTGCCCCCCGTGCCCCCTTCTCCAGTCCCATCTGTTGCCCCCTGTGCCCCATTCGGGGGATGTAGAGGTGCAGGAGCCTGACCCGTTGTTGCGGCAGTCGTCCACCCACTCGCGCATGATGGCGTGGTAAGTGTCCAGGTCCATGGAGACGTCCCTCCTCTCCGGGTCCAGCATGTTGCAGAGCTCGGTGAGCCCGCTGTCCTCGGAGCCGCGGCTGGTGGTGTGACGCAGGTAATCCACAATCTTCGATACGGCCACCTTCCCTGAGAATAAGAGAGACGGGAGAATATAATGCTCCCAAATATATCGCCAATGTTATCCGGACCTTCACCATGATTTAATGGAAAGCCCAAACCCTTATAAAACGATTCTCCAGCATCTAACATTAATATATTTTAAGTTTTTAGTCACTTACTTATTATTCTTTCCCCCACTGGGCTGCAACTCTGTTCAGGACTTTAGGATACAGGCGCCGTCATCTTGACTCAGAAGCATCACACTTACTGAGGAGAGGAGAGCGGGATAAAGTACGGGGAGCGGGTTACAGCTGTGCTTTGCTCAGACAGAGCAGAGCTGGGGTCAGGAAAAGGTCAGCAATCCCAGAATGCAGAGCGACACAGTCAGAAGACACTTCCTGTTTTCAGGCTGCCTGATGCTCCATGAGCCGCCATATTGGATGTTTAAAGGCTCATAACATGCAGTAGATGCAGGTAGGATGATTTTTAATGTAGACAATCTGTATGTACAGGGTGTGGGAAACATATAAGATAGGCTCTTATTCAGGGTGAAGGTCCGGATTAATGTGAGCAATCTGTATGTACAGGGTGTGGGGAACATATAAGATAGGCTCTTATTCAGGGTGAAGGTCCGGATTAATGTGAGCAATCTGTATGTACAGGGTGTGGGAAACATATAAGATAGGCTCTTATTCAGGGTGAAGGTCCGGATTAATGTGAGCAATCTGTATGTACAGGGTGTGGGAAACATATAAGATAGGCTCTTATTCAGGGTGAAGGTCCAGATTAATGTGAGCAATCTGTATGTACAGGGTGTGGGGAACATATAAGATAGGCTCTTATTCAGGGTGAAGGTCCAGATTAATGTGAGCAATCTGTATGTGCAGGGTGTGGGAAACATACAAGATAGGCTCTTATTCAGAGTGAAGGTCCGCTTTAAAGGCATAAGCATACCTCCCAAGTGACCGTGATGTGGAGGGATTGTCCCTCTTTTGAGTCAATGTCCCCCTGTCCCTCATTCTCATTTCTCCCTCTGAGGTGTAACATGCAGATCTGCAGCATGAAAATGATTCATTTGCCTATTCAAAGTTTTCTATTGTTGTAACTGTTACAATGTATCTCCTATCCATCCCTTAATGAGGGGGCGTGGCTTAATCCATCCCCCAATGAGGGGGCGTGGCTTAATCCATCCCCCAATGAGGGGGCGTGGCTTCATCCATCCCTCAATGACGGGGCGTGGCTTCATCCATCCCCCAATGAGGGGGCGTGGCTTCATCCATCCCCCAATGAGGGGGCGTGGCTTCATCCACCCCCCAATGAGGGGGCGTGGCCTAATTTAACAATTGTCTGTAATTCCCACCCTGAAGGGTATGCATAAGGAGGATATCTGTTGGATTAATTATCATACTTATGGGGTATTTGGCTGGGCAGTTGGGCTCACAGAGGGGGGTCCATCATGTTTGGCGTCATCCCCCCTTATGGATATAATCTGCTCCGATTCCCAGAGCCCTGCTGGGTGTATACATAACATTGGGGGTCACAGGGGTCACAGAGGTCCTTCAAATCTTCCCATATCTTCCAATGTTTCAGGGTGGGAAAGAGGGACATTTGTTCTCATTGAGGGATGGATGAAGCCACGCCCCCTCATTGAGGAACGGATGAAGCCACGCCCCCTCATTGAGGAACGGATGAAGCCACGCCCCCTCATTAAGGGGTGGGTGAAGCCACGCCCCCTCATTGAGGGACGGGTGAAGCCACGCCCCCTCATTGAGGGATGGGTGAAGCCACGCCCCCCCATTGAGGGATGGGTGAAGCCACGCCCCCCATTGAGGGATGGGTGAAGCCACGCCCCCTCATTGAGGGATGGGTGAAGCCACGCCCCCCCCATTGAGGGATGGGTGAAGCCACGCCCCCCATTGAGGGATGGGTGAAGCCACGCCCCCCATTGAGGGATGGATGAAGCCACGCCCCCCTCATTGAGGGATGGATAGGAGATACATTGTAACAGTTACAACAATAGAAACACTTTGAATAGGCAAATGAATCATTTATTGCTGCGGATCGCATGTTACACCTCAAAGAGGGACATGGGCTCAACAGAGGGACAGTCCCTCCAAATCAGATGCACTTGGGAGGTATGCTTTCCCAATCTCGAAATATTCAGCTTGCTCATCTGTGGCAATAAATAAATGATACTCACCTCACCTTCAGAAGAAGTGCTGCGGCCCAGCAGACGTCCATTCTCCCTCCACAAGGCGCCCGTCACTGACATCGCTGTTGAACTGATGGGGGGTCATTTCACACGCAGGGGCAACTTTAATAGTCAAAATCCTGGGTCTTGGTCCTTTCCCCATCGGGGATGCCCCGCAGCGCGAAACCCGATGCCAACGAATCTCTTCACGGTCCTACGGCGCATGCGCATCCGCGTGTCCAATCAGCGCGCTCCGAGCCGCCGATGTCACACTAAGCCAGCGTCTAAGGCTCGGATTGCTCTGATGGGCGCATCTCCCTCTTCCCTCTAACAGGGAGCGTGCCCGCGCCGGCCATTCACAAAGGACGCGCCCTGCTAGGGGGAATAGCGGGGATGCGGCTGCGGCTTGCGCAAGCGCCGTCGGACCAGGAAACAAGGTAAGTGAATGGGACGACCTGGGGGGGGGGGTTTCACACAGCGGGGCAACCCTATTTTGGTTGCCCCGGGGGGGAGGGAATCTATAAGATTCCCAGGCCGTTCTGCGCGGGTTTTTGCTCCACTTTAAAGGGAACCATTTTCCAATTACAAGGTGGTGTAATATGGCTGGGCAATTGTGTTCATCAGCCCTGGAATTTACCAGCCCAAGACATCCCCGCTGAGGCCACCAAACCAAGATGCCGGGGGTATAGCATTAGGGGCTGGGGTTCCTGGACTTGTGGGTACAGTGCGGCTGGGGTTCCTTGGCTTGTGGGTACAGTGGGGCTGGGTACAGGGGCTGGGGTTCCCTGGCTTGTGGGTACAGTGGGGCTGGGTACGGGAGGCTGGGGTTCCCTGGCTTGTGGGTACAGTGGGGCTGGGTACAGGGGGCTGGGGTTCCTTGGCTTGTGGGTACAGTGGGGCTGGGGTTCCTTGGCTTGTGGGTACAGTGGGGCTGGGTACAGGGGACTGGGGTTCCTTTGGCTTGTGGGTACAGGGGGCTGGGGTTCCTTGGCTTGTGGGTACAGTGGGGCTGAGTACAGGGGGCTGGGGTTCCTTGGCTTGTGGGTACAGCGGCTACAGGGGGCTGGGGTTTCTTGGCTTGTGGGTACAGTGGGGCTGGGTACAGGGGACTGGGGTTCCTTGGCTTGTGAGTACAGTGGGGCTGGGTACAGGGGTTCCTTGGCTTGTGGGTACAGTGGGGCTGGGTACAGTGGGCTGGGGTTCCTTGGCTTGTGGGTACAGCGGGGATGGGTACAGGGGGCTGGGGTTCCTTGGCTTGTGGGTACAGTGGGGCTGAGTACAGGGGGCTGGGGTTCCTTGGCTTGTGGGTACAGTGGGGCTGAGTACGGGAAGCTGGGGTTCCTTGGCTTGTGGGTGCAGCGGGGCTGGGTAAAGGGGGGCTGGGGTTCCTTGGCTTGTGGGTACAGTGGGGCTGGGTACAGTGCGCTGGGGTTCCCTGGCTTGTGGGTACAGGGGGCTGGGGTTCCCTGGCTTGTGGGTACAGGGGGCTGGGGTTCCCTGGCTTGTGGGTACAGGGGGCTGGGGTTCCCTGGCTTGTGGGTACAGGGTGCTGGGGTTCCCTGGCTTGTGGGTACAGGGGGCTGGGTACAGGGGCCTGGGGTTCCCTGGCTTGTGGGTACAGTGGAGCTGGGTAGGGGCGGGGTTCCTTGGCCCCGAAGCATGTGGCCCACCCGGCATCGTCTCCCTATGTCCAGTCCACCCGTGGGTGGGTCTATCCAAGCCATGCTGTTTGCATAATTAGCTCCCATGAGCCTCGCTGATATAGATAATACTGGGACACGCAGAGGCCAAAGAGGCTCTTCAATGGCAAACCTTTCCATTTCTCATATGGGCACAGAGGGTCCACCTAAGCCACATTAGTTGCCGCCCCTCAGTTCCCCTGAGCCCTGTTGGGCGTGTACATCAAACTGGGACCCGCAGGGGCCACAGAAGCTCTACAAAGGGAAACTTTTCCCAATTTCCCAATCACTGGGCAAGTGTGATTGGGCACAATGGGCCTATCCAAGCTGCCGACCCTGGCAGATGATCCGCTCGGCTCCCCTGAGCCCTGTTGGGTTTATATGAAAAACTAAGACATGTAGGAGCCACAGAACCTTTCCCAACCACGAAAAATGCAGCAGACTTACCTGTGGCGATAAAAATGATACTCGCCTCCCCCTCCTCCCCCGAGGGCGAGCTCTGCGACTCATTGCTTACAAGAGAAGTCTTCTGTTACTAACCCGTTACCAGCTCCAGCAAGAAGACGGGCAACTCCATTGGCCAGCAGTGCTGAGCACCACCTAAACAGCATGTGAGCCCCCCGATGTGGCACTTGGACACCAGAGAGCGGCCCCTACAATTACCCCCCCCAACTGCAGGCCACACCCCCCGCCCATGGTCCTCACCTCTGTGGTCTGTGTCACAGGCGTGGAAGATGCTGTCCAGCAAATCCTCCTCACAGATCAGGCTGACCTCCGACACCGCCTCCTGCTTGTGCTCCATCACCCGCCTCAGACCTGGGACACGGGAGAGAGACGGTCACTAAAGGGGTCACCTGACCAGAAGAGACCCCCCACAACCCAAAGGGGCCCCCCACCCTCCAACCCAAAGGGGCCCCCCACAACCCAAAGGGGCCCCCCCACCCTCCAACCCAAAGGGGCCCCCCACCCTCCAACCCAAAGAGGCCGCCCCCGCCCTCCCTCCAACCCAAAGAGGCCGCCCCCGCCCACCCTCCAACCCAAAGGGGCCCCCCACCCTCCAACCCAAAGGGGCCCCCCACCCTCCAACCCAAAGGGGCCCCCCTCCATCCAACCCAAACAGGCCGCCCCCGCCCTCCATCCAACCCAAAGAGGCTGCCCTCCCTCCAACCCAAAGAGGCCGCCCCCGCCCTCCATCCAATCCAAAGAGGCCCCCCCTTCAACCCAAAGAGGCCCCCCCGCCCACTGACGTCATTTATATACTATATCATCCACACATCAATCTAATGCCAGCTCCACGCATTTATATAGAGCTGACCTATACCACAGCGCTGTACATAGAAGCAGTCACATGACCTCCTGTCCCTCAGAGCTCACACTCTAATGTCTCCCCCACACTCACACACTGTTATAGAGCGATGACATATACCATAGCGCAGTACACACTATATCAGGCTCCATTATAATCCTGGGTTATGGGGGCACCCCGCACACACCTGCGGTTTCACTCAGCGAGAGCCTCTTGGCCACTGGGGACTTGAGGGTGAAGTTGTCGGCCCTGTGGTCGTAGTAGAAGCTGGAGATGGCGAAGGGGGCGAACCCTGCCCCCCCAAACCAAAAGAGAACCCCCCAAACCAAAAGAACCCCCCTCGCCCCCCCAAACCAAAAGAACCCCCCTCGCCCCCCCAAACCAAAAGAGAACCCCCTTGCCCCCCCAAACCAAAAGAACCCCCCTCGCCCCCCCAAACCGAAAGAGAACCCCCCTCGCCCCCCCAAACCAAAAGAACCCCCCCTCGCCCCTCCAAACCCAAAGAGAACCCCCCTCGCCCCCCAAACCCAGAGAACCCCCCCTCGCCCCTCCCAAACCAAAAGAGAACCCCCCTCGCCCCCCCAAACCAAAAGAGAACCCCCCTCGCCCCCCCAAACCAAAAGAGAACCCCCCTCGCCCCTCCCAAACCAAAAGAGAACCCCCCTCGCCCCCCCAAACCAAAAGAGAACCCCCCTCGCCCCCCCAAACCAAAAGAGAACCCCCCTCGCCCCCCCCAAACCAAAAGAGAACCCCCCTCGCCCCCCCCAAACCAAAAGAGAACCCCCCTCGCCCCCAAACCAAAAGAGAACCCCCCTCGCCCCCCAAACCAAAAGAGAACCCCCCTCGCCCCCCAAACCAAAAGAGAACCCCCCTCGCCCCCCCAAACCAAAAGAGAACCCCCCTCGCCCCCCCAAAACCAAAAGAGAACCCCCCTGGCCCCCCCAAACCAAAAGAGAACCCCCCTCGCCCCCCCAAACCAAAAGAGAACCCCCCTCGCCCCCCCAAACCAAAAGAGAACCCCCCTCGCCCCCCCAAACCAAAAGAGAACCCCCCTCGCCCCCCCAAACCAAAAGAGAACCCCCCTCGCCCCCCAAACCAAAAGAGAACCCCTCTCGCCCCCAAACCAAAAGAGAACCCCTCTCGCCCCCAAACCAAAAGAGAACCCCCCTCGCCCCCCCAAACCAAAAGAGAACCCCCCTCGCCCCCCCAAACCAAAAGAGAACCCCCCTCGCCCCCCCAAACCAAAAGAGAACCCCCCTCGCCCCCCCAAACCAAAAGAGAACCCCCTTCGCCCCCCAAACCAAAAGAGAACCCCCTTCGCCCCCCAAACCAAAAGAGAACCCCCTTCGCCCCCCAAACCAAAAGAGAACCCCCTTCGCCCCCCAAACCAAAAGAGAACCTCCCTCGCCCCCCCAAACCAAAAGAGAACCCCCCCTGGCCCCCCCAAACCAAAAGAGAACCCCCCCTGGCCCCCCCAAACCAAAAGAGAACCCCCCCGGCCCCCCCAAACCAAAAGAGAACCCCCCCGGCCCCCCCAAACCAAAAGAGAACCCCCCCGGCCCCCCCAAACCAAAAGAGAACCCCCCCTGGCCCCCCCAAACCAAAAGAGAACCCCCCCTGGCCCCCCCCAAACCAAAAGAGAACCCCCCCTGGCCCCCCCCAAACCAAAAGAGAACCCCCCTCGCCCCCCCAAACCAAAAGAGAACCCCCCCTCGCCCCTTCAAACCAAAAGAGAACCCCCCTCGCCCCCCCAAACCAAAAGAGACCCCCCCTCGCCCCCCCAAACCAAAAGAGAACCCCCCTCGCCCCCCCCTTACCCCCCCAAACCAAAAGAGAACCTCCCTCGCCCCCCCAAACCAAAAGAGAACCCCCCTCGCCCCCCCAAACCAAAAGAGAACCCCCCTCACCCACCAAACCAAAAGAGAACCCCCTTCGCCCCCCCAAACCAAAAGAGAACCCCCCTTGCCCCCCCAAACCAAAAGAGAACCCCCTTGCCCCCCCCAAACCAAAAGAGAACCCCCCCTCACCCCCCCAAACCAAAAGAGAACCCCCCCTGGCCCCCCCAAACCAAAAGAGAACCCCCCTGGCCCCCCCAAACCAAAAGAGAACCCCCCTCGCCCCCCCCAAACCAAAAGAGAACCCCCCTCGCCCCCCCCAAACCAAAAGAGAACCCCCCTCGCCCCCCCCAAACCAAAAGAGAACCCCCCTCGCCCCCCCAAACCAAAAGAGAACCCCCCTCACCCCCCCCAAACCAAAAGAGAACCCCCCCTGGCCCCCCCAAACCAAAAGAGAACCCCCTTCACCACCCCCAAACCAAAAGAGAACCCCCTTCACCCCCCCAAACCAAAAGAGAACCCCCCTCGCCCCTTCAAACCAAAAGAGAACCCCCCTCACCCCCCCCAAACCAAAAGAGAACCCCCTTCACCCCCCCAAACCAAAAGAGAACCCCCCCTGGCCCCCCCAAACCAAAAGAGAACCCCCTTCACCACCCCCAAACCAAAAGAGAACCCCCTTCACCACCCCCAAACCAAAAGAGAACCCCCTTCACCCCCCCAAACCAAAAGAGAACCCCCCTCGCCCCTTCAAACCAAAAGAGAACCCCCCTCGCCCCCCCAAACCAAAAGAGAACCCCCCCTCGCCCCCCCAAACCAAAAGAGAACCCCCCTCGCCCCCCCAAACCAAATGAGGACCCCCCTCGCCCCCCCAAACCAAATGAGGACCCCCCTCGCCCCCCCAAATTAAAAGGAGCACCCCAAAACCAGAAGCAGTCACATGACCTCCTGTCCCTCAGAGCTCACACTCACACGGTGATATAGTGCCGACATATGCCATAGCGCAGTACTCACGATATCAGGCCCCCCCAAACCAAAAGAGAACCCCCTTCACCACCCCCAAACCAAAAGAGAACCCCCTTCACCCCCCCAAACCAAAAGAGAACCCCCCTCGCCCCTTCAAACCAAAAGAGAACCCCCCTCACCCCCCCAAACCAAAAGAGAACCCCCTTCACCCCCCCAAACCAAAAGAGAACCCCCCCTGGCCCCCCCAAACCAAAAGAGAACCCCCTTCACCACCCCCAAACCAAAAGAGAACCCCCTTCACCACCCCCAAACCAAAAGAGAACCCCCTTCACCCCCCCAAACCAAAAGAGAACCCCCCTCGCCCCTTCAAACCAAAAGAGAACCCCCCTCGCCCCCCCAAACCAAAAGAGAACCCCCCCTCGCCCCCCCAAACCAAAAGAGAACCCCCCTCGCCCCCCCAAACCAAATGAGGACCCCCCTCGCCCCCCC
Source organism: Gastrophryne carolinensis (assembly GCA_027917425.1). Taxonomy (NCBI): domain Eukaryota; kingdom Metazoa; phylum Chordata; class Amphibia; order Anura; family Microhylidae; genus Gastrophryne; species Gastrophryne carolinensis. Next base: position 6,235,182 of record CM051238.1, on the reverse strand, counting down.
AAACCAAATGAGGACCCCCCTCGCCCCCCCAAATTAAAAGGAGCACCCCAAAACCAGAAGCAGTCACATGACCTCCTGTCCCTCAGAGCTCACACTCACACGGTGATATAGTGCCGACATATGCCATAGCGCAGTACTCACGATATCAGGCGCTTGCGCCCCACCACTCTCTCCATTCAGGCTCCATTATAATCCTGGGTTATGGGGGCACCCCGCACACACCTGCGGTTTCACTCAGCGAGAGCCTCTTGACCACTGGGGACTTGAGGGTGAAGTTGTCGGCCCTGTGGTCGTAGTAGAAGCTGGAGATGGCGACGGTGGCGAACCCTGCCCCCCCAAGCCAAAGGAGAACCCCCCCCAAACCAAAAGAGAACCCCCCTTGCCCCCCCAAACCAAAAGAGAACCCCCCTTGCCCCCCCAAACCAAAAGAGAACCTCCCTCGCCCCCCCAAACCAAAAGAACCCCCCTCGCCCCCCAAACCAAAAGAGAACCCCCCTCTCCCTCCCAAACCAAAAGAGAACCCCCTCTGCCCCCCAAACCAAAAGAGAACCCCCCTCGCCCCCCCAAACCAAAAGAGAACCCCCTTCGCCCCCCCCAAACCAAAAGAGAACCCCCTTCGCCCCCCCAAACCAAAAGAGAACATCCCTCGACCCCCCAAACCAAAAGAGAACCCCCTTCGCCCCCCCCAAACCAAAAGAACCTCCCATCGCCCCCCAAACCAAAAGAGAACCCCCCTCTCCCTCCCAAACCAAAAGAGAACCCCCTCTGCCCCCCCAAACCAAAAGAGAACCCCCCTCTCCCTCCCAAACCAAAAGAGAACCCCCCTCGCCCCCCCAAACCAAAAGAGAACCCCCTTCGCCCCCCCAAACCAAAAGAGAACCCCCTTCGCCCCCCCAAACCAAAAGAGAACCCCCTTCGCCCCCCCAAACCAAAAGAGAACATCCCTCGCCCCCCCCAAACCAAAAGAGAACCCCCTTCGCCCCCCCAAACCAAAAGAACCTCCCATCGCCCCCCAAACCAAAAGAGAACCCCCCTCTCCCTCCCAAACCAAAAGAGAACCCCCTCTGCCCCCCCAAACCAAAAGAGAACCCCCTCTGCCCCCCCAAACCAAAAGAGACCCCCCCTCGCCCCCTCAAACCAAAAGAGAACCCCCTTCGCCCCCCAAACCAAAAGAGAACATCCCTCGCCCCCCCCAAACCAAAAGAGAACCTCCCTCGCCCCCCCAAACCAAAGGAGAACATCCCTCGCCCCCCCAAACCAAACGAGAACATCCCTCGCCCCCCCAAACCAAAAGAGAACCCCCCTGGCCCCCCCAAACCAAGAGAACCCCCCTGGCCCCCCCAAACCAAAAGAGAACCCCCCTCGCCCCCCCAAACCAAAAGAGAACCCCCCTCGCCCCCCCAAACCAAAGAACCCCCCTCGCCCCCCCAAACCAAAAGAGAACCCCCCTCGCCCCCCCCAAACCAAATGAGGACCCCCCTTGCCCCCCAAACCAAATGAGGACCCCCCCGCCCCCCAAACTAAAAGGAGCACCCCAAAACCAGAAGCAGTCACATGACCTCCTGTCCCTCAGAGCTCACACTCACACGGTGATATAGTGCTGACATATGCCATAGCGCAGTACTCACTATATCAGGCACTTGCACCCCACCACTCTCTCTATTCAGTCTCCATTATAATCCTGGGTTATGGGGGCACCCCGCACACACACTGATATAGCGCTGACACAGCCATAGCGCAGTACACACTATATCAGGAGCTTGCGCCCCACCACTCTCTCCATTCAGGCTCCATTATAATCCTGGGTTATGGGGGCACCCCGCCTCAATGCACGCACCTGCGGTTTCGCTCAGCGAGAGCCTCTTGACCACGGGGGACTTGAGGGTGAAGTTGTCGGCCCTGTGGTCGTAGTAGAAGCTGGAGATGGCGGTGGGGGGCAGGACGCGCTCCTCCAGAATGAGGCTCTTGAATTCGGAGCCCGGGATGGCGGAGTGCTGGAACCTGAAGTGGGCGTCGCGGGGGAGCACGACGGGCGTGGAGCAGCTCTGGGAGGAGGGCCACGCCTTGCCCTTGGCCTTGTCCTTGGTGACCACGCTGGCCGAGTAGAGCATGGCGCTCAGGGGCGAGTCCTGCGGGAGCAGGGGGGAGTGGGCGGCGTGGTGCATGCGTGGGGAGACCCCCAGGGCCGCGCCGGGGCTGGAGGCGCTGGTGTTCTTCATGGCGTGGTTCTTCAGAACCTCCTCCAGGTCCTTCTTGGTGCTGGACTGGGGGCTGTCGAAGTTACGGGACTGGAACTTTGGGATCTGCAGGTAGGGGTTGGCTTCCTGGTCGCGCATCTCGATGGTCTTGATCTTGCGGCGAATGCTGTCAACGGGATTGTGCCGCTTGCTGGCCGAGCCCGACTCCGCCATGGCTGCGATTCTGTCCTGCGAAGACACCGGAAATGCTCACACTGACCACAAGAGGGAGCGAACTACTGAAACACGCTCAGCAGAAGCAGCTCTAGTGGTCAGTATGTGGTATTACACTCACTGTCATGCTGCACACTGACCACTAGAGGGAGCACTGCCATCATGAGCTCCTTCTGCTTAGTGTGATGTAGGAGCATGCTCCCTCTAGTGGTCAGTGTGTGTATTACACCCTCCATCACACTGCACACTGACCACTAGAGGGAGCGCTGCCATCATGAGCTCCTTCTGCTTAGTGTGATGTAGGAGCGCGCTCCCTCTAGTGGTCAGTGTGTGTATTACACCCTCCATCACATTGCACACTGACCACTAGAGGGAGCACACTGCCATCATGAGCCCCTTCTGCTTAGTGTGATGTAGGAGCGCGCTCCCTCTAGTGGTCAGTGTGTGTATTACACCCTCCATCACACTGCACACTGACCACTAGAGGGAGCACTGCCATCATGAGCTCCTTCTGCTTAGTGTGATGTAGGAGCGCGCTCCCTCTAGTGGTCAGTGTGTGCATTACACCCTCCATCACACTGCACACTGACCACTAGAGGGAGCACTGCCATCATGAGCCCCTTCTGCTTAGTGTGATGTAGGAGCGCTCCCTCCAGTGTTCTGTGTTGGTATTAAATATTATATTATTATTATTAATAATATTATTTATGTATTACCCCCAATGTAACCGTCCACACTGACCACTAGAGGGTGCACACTGCCATCATGAGCCCCTTCTGCTGAGCAGGTTGTAGCAGTGTGCTCCTCCAGTGTTCTGTGTTGGTATTATTATTATTATTATTATTATTATTTATGTTTTACCCCCAATGTAACCCTGCACACCGACCTCTATAGGGAGCACTGCCATCATGAGCCCCTTCTGCTGAGCATGTTGTAGTGTGCTCCCTCTAGTGTTCTGTGTTGGTATTATTATTATTATTATTATTATTATTATTTATGTATTACCCCCAATGTAATGCTGTCACACTGACCACTAGAGGGAGCGCTGCCATCATGAGCTCCTTCTGCTTAGTGTGATTTATGAGTGCGTTCCCTCTAGTGGTCAGTGTGTGTATTACACCCTCCATCACAGCTTCTTCTACTGAGCATGTTGTAGTGTGCTCCCTCTAGTAACAATATTATTATTAATATTTATGTATTACCCCCAATGTAACGCTGTCACACTGGCCACTAGAGGGAGCACACTGCCATCATGAGCTCCTTCTGCTTAGTGTGAGGTGGGAGTGTGCGGTATTACACCTGCAATGCTCACACTGGCCACTAGAGGGAGCGCGCTGAACATCTGATTAGCAATGTAATTACACATGTGCAGTGGGCATCCCGCTCCCTGAGCTCGGCCTCCCGGGGCCCTGAAGATAAAAAGGCTGGGGGATCCCAAATCCAGGCCTAAGGCCGCTCACTTCCTGCTTATTTAAAGTAGACCCAAACCTGGATTTTGACCATTCTGATTCAAGACCTCCTGTATCCTCACCCTGCTGGAGATCCCGCGGCACATGCCTGGGCTCTGGTCTGATCAGACCTATACTCCTGGCAGAGGACGAGGTGGCATCCCCGGTTTCCCTCCAGCCGGCGCGCGCTCCTGCGGCCTGCCTACCTGAATGGCTGCTTATTTAAAGTGGACCCAAACCCCAGATTTTTACCATTCTGATTTAAGACACATGCGTGGGCTCATCAGAGCTGTACGAGACGGCATCCCCGGTTTCCCTCCGGTCAGTGCGGGCTCCCACTGCCTGCCTACCCGCATGAGCCAGGACAAAAGGGGGGATGGTCACAGCCCGCACATGCACAGCGGGATCACAGATGGGCTCATCTGGCCGCATCCCTGGCCTCACTCTAGTCTGAGGCTCAGCTAAAGGGAAGCGACCGGCAGTGGTTCACAGAGGGGCCCTGTCTTTTAAACCTCGGGCCGGGCGGGTTAGAATCTGCTTTAAAATGGGCCAATAAAATGGGGTTTTACCCCCTGGCTCTGCCCAATACCTTACCTCCATTATCGCACCCACAGAGCATGTGCGCGCTCTCCTCCAATCAGAACGGATTGCATTGCAGGAGGCACGCACCCGCCACCAGCCATTCAAATAGCCCGGCGGGGGCGTGAACCAATCACATGGAGGAGGGCTGAGGACGCCATTGGAGAACCGCACATGCAATGCGGGATCGACTTAAGATTATTAGCGATCCCGGGGGCATCCTAAGTCAGGATGTCAGCTGTTAAGGGTTTTAAAGTGGAGCAAAAGCCACGACGATCAGCCTGGGAATCTATAAGATTTATAGATTTAGATTTATATTATTTATATTTACTTCTATTATTTATATTTATATTTTTTATTATTTATATTTTTATTTTATTTATATCTATAGATTTATATTTATATTTTTTTCGTTTAAGATCTATAAGATTCCCGGGCTGATCGACTCCCTCCCGGGGCATCCAGAATCGGGATGCCCCGCTGTGTGATACCCCCCAGGTCGTCCCATACGCTTACCTTGCTTGCTGGTCCAACGGCGCATGTGCGAGCCGCATCCCCGCTATCCCTCTAGCAAGGCGCGTGGCAGGCATTTGCAAATGGCCGGCTCCCCGTTAGTGGGAAGCGTGGGATGCGGCCACCAGTGCGCTCGGAGCCTCTGGCTTTAGATGAAGGCTTAGACATCAGCAGATCTGAGCGCGCTGATTGGACCAGAGGCCGCACATGCGCCGTAGGACTGGGAAGAGGCGAGTTGCCTTAGGTGATCTGGGGGGTCTCACACAGCGGGGCATCCCTGATCTGGGGCAAGGATCAAAAACCCAGGATAGTCAAAATCCTGGGTTCTGGTCCACTTTAAAGGTCTTCTTGGACGAGAGCCCCACAGCTCATGTGCCATAGGTCTGGGGAAAGGAGAGCATAGGGGATCCGGGGGGGGGTCACACACAGAGGGGCATCCCAAACTGGGGGCAGGGAACAGAACCTGGGATGGGAGCCCCACCCACAGAGCATGTGCGAGCTCTCCTCCAATCAGAAGGGATCGCCTTGTGACCACTGGCCGCTTCCCTCCATCTGCACGCCCCCCGCCACCGTACTGGAGATGCCAGAGGTGGGCCGCACATGCGCTGTGTTCCTTAATCACCATTATGGGATGCCCCTCCACTTAGGGATCCCAGTTGGGGAACCAGAAGCCACTGCACACTGCCAGGCCACATGTCTAAATGAAAGAGGTGCAGCGACCATTATTAGACCGCTATTAGACCGCTATTATTAGACCATTATTAGACTCTAGGGGACCCTGGTGTCAGAGGTATAGGTCTGCTTTGAGGTCCATTAATCACCAATATGGGATGCCCCTCCAGTTAGGGATCCCTGTTCCAAAATTACCCATGGAGCCCTGTATGGTGGGGGACAGGAAGCAGCTGCACACTGCTGGGCCACATGTCTAAATGAAAGAGGTACAGCAACTATTGGACAGACTCCCTCATTGGACTCTCGCTTTAAGGTTCCTTAATCACCATTATGGGATGCCCCTCCAGTTAGGGATTCCAGTTGGGGGAACCAGAAGCCACTGCACACTGCCAGGCCAAATGTCTAAATGAAAGAGGTGCAGCAACTATTAAATTATTATTAGACTATTATTTTAAGACCATCACTAGACCACCATCGTCACTAGACCACCATCGTCACTAGACCACCACCGTCACTAGACCACCACCGTCACTAGACCACCACCGTCACTAGACCACCACCGTCACTAGACCACCACCGTCACTAGACCACCACCGTCACTAGACCACCACCGTCACTAGACCACCACCGTCACTAGACCACCACCGTCACTAGACCACCACCGTCACTAGACCACCACCGTCACTAGACCACCATCGTCACTAGACCACCATCATCATTAGACCACCATCATCATTAGACCACCATCACTAGACCACCATCATCACTAGACCACCATCATCACTAGACCACCATCATCACTAGACCATCATCACTAGACCACCATCATCATTAGACCACCATCACTAGACCACCATCACTAGACCACCATCATCATTAGACCACCATCACTAGACCACCATCACTAGACCACCATCACTAGACCACCATCACTAGACCACCATCATCATTAGACCACCATCATCATTAGACCACCATCATCATTAGACCACCATCATCATTAGACCACCATCATCATTAGACCACCATCATCATTAGACCACCATCATCATTAGACCACCATCATCATTAGACCACCATCATCATTAGACCACCATCATCATTAGACCACCATCATCATTAGACCACCATCATCACTAGACCACCATCACTAGACCACCATCACTAGACCACCATCACTAGACCACCATCACTAGACCACCATCACTAGACCACCATCACTAGACCACCATCACTAGACCACCATTTTTAGACTCTAGAGGTTTTGGTCTAAAGGTGCAGCTGCTACATGTGACTCTAGGGCCAGGTGTCAGAGGTTTTGGTCTGCTTTAAGGCCCTAATCACCATTATGGGATGTCCCTCCAGTTGTATTAATAAAAGTGCAGCTGCCGCAGGTGTGCAGGGTTTCCTGTCCCCTAGGAAAAGGTGAGTATCTCTGTAATGCAGGGCGCCCACCTACCTGAGAGAGGTAAGTGCTGCTGCTGCCTCCTCAGCTGTGTCCTCAGCTTCATTCACAGCCCCACCCGGCTACTGCTGCCCCTTATCATAACTCTGCCCCCTGCTGGGGAGGGGCGGGGCTGCCCAGCAATGACCCCTCCCACCCACCCCCCACCACTGCATGCTGGCCACGCCCACAAAGGTATCAGAGGATTAGATTGCAAGCTCTTGCACGCAGGGGTCCTCCTGTCGCTTGTGTGGCTGCTCATTCTCATTGCACATTGGTCATTGTACAGCGCCGCGGAATATGTCGGCGCTATAGAAATCATTCGCTGTGAAACTCCAGGGCTGCTTTTGGTCTGCTTTAAATAGAAGCAGGACGAGCTCTTTATAGACTCCAGGGCTGGTTTTGGTCTGCTTTAAATAGAAGCAGGACGAGCTCTTTATAGACTCCAGGGCTGCTTTTGGTCCGCTTTAATTGAAGCAGGACGAGCTCTTTATAGACTCCAGGGCTGCTTTTGGTCCGCTTTAATTGAAGCAGGACGAGCTCTTTATAGACTCCAGGGCCGGTTTTGGTCCGCTTTAAATAGAAGCAGGACGAGCTCTTTATAGACTCCAGGGCTGCTTTTGGTCCGCTTTAATTGAAGCAGGACGAGCTCTTTATAGACTCCAGGGCTGCTTTTGGTCCGCTTTAATTGAAGCAGGACGAGCTCTTTATAGACTCCAGGGCTGCTTTTGGTCCGCTTTAATTGAAGCAGGACGAGCTCTTTATAGACTCCAGGGCCGGTTTTGGTCCGCTTTAAATAGAAGCAGGACGAGCTCTTTATAGACTCCAGGGCTGCTTTTGGTCCGCTTTAAATAGAAGCAGGACGAGCTCTTTATAGACTCCAGGGCTGGTTTTGGTCCGCTTTAAATAGAAGCAGGACGAGCTCTTTATAGACTCCAGGGCCGCTTTTGGTCCACTTTAAATAGAAGCAGGATGAGCTCTTTATAGACTCCAGGGCTGGTTTTGGTCCGCTTTAAATAGAAGCAGGACGAACTCTTTATAGACTCCAGGGCTGGTTTTGGTCCGCTTTAAATAGAAGCAGGACGAGCTCTTTATAGACTCCAGGGCTGCTTTTGGTCAGCTTTAAATAGAAGCAGGACGAGGTCTTTATAGATTCCAGGGCTGCTTTTGGTCCGCTTTAAATAGAAGCAGGACGAGCTCTTTATAGACTCCAGGGCCGCTTTTGGTCCGCTTTAAATAGAAGCAGGACGAGCTCTTTATAGACTCCAGGGCTGGTTTTGGTCCGCTTTAAATAGAAGCAGGACGAGCTCTTTATAGACTCCAGGGCCGCTTTTGGTCCACTTTAAATAGAAGCAGGACGAGCTCTTTATAGACTCCAGGGCTGGTTTTGGTCCGCTTTAAATAGAAGCAGCACGAGCTCTTTATAGACTCCAGGGCTGCTTTTGGTCCACTTTAAATAGAAGCAGGACGAGCTCTTTATAGACTCCAGGGCTGCTTTTGGTCCGCTTTAAATAGAAGCAGGACGAGCTCTTTATAGACTCCAGGGCTGGTTTTGGTCCGCTTTAAATAGAAGCAGGACGAGCTCTTTATAGACTCCAGGGCTGGTTTTGGTCCGCTTTAAATAGAAGCAGGACGAACTCTTTATAGACTCCAGGGCTGGTTTTGGTCCGCTTTAAATAGAAGCAGGACGAGCTCTTTATAGACTCCAGGGCTGCTTTTGGTCCGCTTTAAATAGAAGCAGGACAAGCTCTTTATAGACTCCAGGGCTGGTTTTGGTCCGCTTTAAATAGAAGCAGGACGAGCTCTTTATAGACTCCAGGGCTGGTTTTGGTCCGCTTTAAATAGAAGCAGGACGAGCTCTTTATAGACTCCAGGGCTGGTTTTGGTCCGCTTTAAATAGAAGCAGGACGAGTTCTTTATAGACTCCAGGGCTGGTTTTGGTCCACTTTAAATGAAGCAGGACGAGCTCTTTATAGACTCCAGGGCTGGTTTTGGTCAGCTTTAAATAGAAGCAGGACAAGCTCTTTATAGACTCCAGGGCTGGTTTTGGTCCGCTTTAAATAGAAGCAGGACGAGCTCTTTATAGACTCCAGGGCTGGTTTTGGTCCGCTTTAAATAGAAGCAGGACGAGCTCTTTATAGACTCCAGGGCCGCTTTTGGTCCGCTTTAAATAGAAGCAGGACGAGCTCTTTATAGACTCCAGGGCTGGTTTTGGTCCGCTTTAAATAGAAGCAGGACGAGCTCTTTATAGACTCCAGGGCTGGTTTTGGTCCGCTTTAAATAGAAGCAGGACGAACTCTTTATAGACTCCAGGGCTGGTTTTGGTCCGCTTTAAATAGAAGCAGGACGAGCTCTTTATAGACTCCAGGGCTGGTTTTGGTCCGCTTTAAATAGAAGCAGGACGAGCTCTTTATAGACTCCAGGGCTGCTTTTGGTCCGCTTTAAATAGAAGCAGGACGAGCTCTTTATAGACTCCAGGGCTGGTTTTGGTCAGCTTTAAATAGAAGCAGGACAAGCTCTTTATAGACTCCAGGGCTGGTTTTGGTCCGCTTTAAATAGAAGCAGGACGAGTTCTTTATAGACTCCAGGGCTGGTTTTGGTCCGCTTTAAATAGAAGCAGGACGAGCTCTTTATAGACTCCAGGGCTGGTTTTGGTCCGCTTTAAATAGAAGCAGGACGAGTTCTTTATAGACTCCAGGGCTGGTTTTGGTCCGCTTTAAATAGAAGCAGGACGAGCTCTTTATAGACTCCAGGGCTGCTTTTGGTCCGCTTTAAATAGAAGCAGGACGAGCTCTTTATAGACTCCAGGGCTGGTTTTGGTCCGCTTTAAATAGAAGCAGGACGAGCTCTTTATAGACTCCAGGGCCGCTTTTGGTCCGCTTTAAATGAAGCAGGACAAGCTCTTTATAGACTCCAGGGCTGGTTTTGGTCCGCTTTAAATAGAAGCAGGACGAGTTCTTTATAGACTCCAGGGCTGGTTTTGGTCCGCTTTAAATAGAAGCAGGACGAGCTCTTTATAGACTCCAGGGCTGCTTTTGGTCCGCTTTAAATAGAAGCAGGACGAGTTCTTTATAGACTCCAGGGCTGGTTTTGGTCCGCTTTAAATAGAAGCAGGACGAGCTCTTTATAGACTCCAGGGCTGCTTTTGGTCCGCTTTAAATAGAAGCAGGACGAGCTCTTTATAGACTCCAGGGCTGGTTTTGGTCCGCTTTAAATAGAAGCAGGACGAGCTCTTTATAGACTCCAGGGCTGGTTTTGGTCCGCTTTAAATAGAAGCAGGACGAGCTCTTTATAGACTCCAGGGCTGCTTTTGGTCCGCTTTAAATGAAGCAGGACGGGCTCTTTATAGACTCCAGGGCCGCTTTTGGTCCGCTTTAAATAGAAGCAGGACGAGCTCTTTATAGACTCCAGGGCTGGTTTTGGTCCGCTTTAAATAGAAGCAGCACGAGCTCTTTATAGACTCCAGGGCTGCTTTTGGTCCGCTTTAAATAGAAGCAGCACGAGCTCTTTATAGACTCCAGGGCTGGTTTTGGTCCGCTTTAAATAGAAGCAGGACGAGCTCTTTATAGACTCCAGGGCTGGTTTTGGTCCGCTTTAAATAGAAGCAGGACGAGCTCTTTATAGACTCCAGGGCTGGTTTTGGTCCGCTTTAAATAGAAGCAGCACGAGCTCTTTATAGACTCCAGGGCTGGTTTTGGTCCGCTTTAAATAGAAGCAGCACGAGCTCTTTATAGACTCCAGGGCTGGTTTTGGTCCGCTTTAAATAGAAGCAGGACGAGCTCTTTATAGACTCCAGGGCTGGTTTTGGTCCGCTTTAAATAGAAGCAGGACGAGCTCTTTATAGACTCCTAATTTAAAGCGGACCAAAAGCAGCCCTGGAATCTATAAAGAGCTCGTCCTGCTTAATTTAAAGCGGACCAAAAGCAGCCCTGGAGTCTATAAAGAGCTCGTCCTGCTTCTATTTAAAGTGGACCAAAAGCAGCCCTGGAGTCTATAAAGAGCTCGTCCTGCTTCTATTTAAAGCGGACCAAAAGCAGCCCTGGAGTCTATAAAGAGCTCGTCCTGCTTCTATTTAAAGCGGACCAAAAGCAGCCCTGGAGTCTATAAAGAGCTCCTCCTGCTTCTATTTAAAGCGGACCAAAAGCAGCCACCTCCATATATAATCATATTCCCCCTCCTCATCTTTCATCCCTTATATCATATGACAGTTATTTTCCTGCAGTTCGGGTGGTTTCCTCTGGTGACGCTGGGGGGAGGGTCGGGGGTGTGTTGTGAGCTCCGCCCCCTTCATGCTGCTGCCGCCACCACCTCCCTGTTTATCTGCCACTAACCTTGACTGAGAGTCACAACAAGCCACGCCCCCACCGCTGTCCTCACATCGCCGGGACCCTCTGCCCAACACACAGACAATGCCGCCACCCGGGGTCACTCAGCATCACATCACCTGCAGAGAATATACTGCTACAATGTAACAAATACTGCTACAACGTAACAAATAACAAATACTGCTACAACGTAACAAATAACAAATACTGCTACAACGTAACACATAACAAATACTGCTACAATGTAACACATAACAAATACTGCTACAATGTAACAAATAAAAAAATACTATGTAACAAATACTGCTACAACGTAATAAATACTGCTACAATGTAACAAATACTGCTACAATGTAACAAATACTGCTACAATACAACAAATACTGCTACAATGTAACAAATAAAAAAATAGTGTTACAATGACAACGTAACAAACACTGCTACAACGTAACAAACACTGCTACAATGTAACAAATACTGCTACAATGTAACAAATAAAAAAATAGTGTTACAATGTAACAAATACTGCTACAACGTAACAAATATTGCTACAATGCAACAAATACTGCTACAATGTAACAAATAAAAAAATAGTGTTACAATGACAATGTAACAAATACTGCTACAACGTAACAAATACTGCTACAATGTAACAATTAAAAAAATAGTGTTACAATGACAACGTAACAAATACTGCTACAACGTAACACATACTGCTACAATGTAACAAATACTGCTACAATGTAACAAATCAAAAATAGTGTTACAATGTAACAAATACTGCTACAACGTAACAAATACTGCTACAATGTAACAAATACTGCTACAATGTAATAAATAACAAATACTGCTACAATGCAACTAATACTGATACAATGTAACACATATTGCTACAATGTAACAAATAACAAATACTGCTACAATGCAACTAATACAGATACAATGTAACAAATAACAGATACTGCTACAATGCAACAAATATTGCTACAATGTAACACACAACAAATACTGCTACAATGCAATTAATAATGCTACAATGTAACAAATATCAAATACTGCTACAATGTAACACATGATAAATAATGCTACAATGTAACAAATACTGCTTCAATGCAATAAATAACAAATACTGCTACAATGCAACTAATACAGATACAATGTAACAAATAACAGATACTGCTACAATGCAACTAATACAGATACAATGTAACAAATAACAGATACTGCTACAATGCAACAAATATTGCTACAATGTAACACACAACAAATACTGCTACAATGCAATTAATAATGCTACAATGTAACAAATATCAAATACTGCTACAATGTAACAAATGATAAATAATGCTACAATGTAACAAATACTGCTTCAATGCAATAAATAACAAATACTGCTACAATGCAACTAATACAGATACAATGTAACAAATAACAGATACTGCTACAATGCAACTAATACAGATACAATGTAACAAATAACAGATACTGCTACAATGCAACAAATATTGCTACAATGTAACACACAACAAATACTGCTACAATGCAATTAATAATGCTACAATGTAACAAATATCAAATACTGCTACAATGTAACAAATGATAAATAATGCTACAATGTAACAAATACTGCTTCAATGCAATAAATAACAAATAATGCTACAATGTAACATAGAACAAATACTGCTACAATGCAACAAAAACTGCTACAATGTAACAAATAACAAATACTGCTACAATGCAACAAATACTGCTATGATGTAACACATAACAAATACTGCTACAATGTAACACATAACAAATACTGCTACAATGTAACAAATAACAAATACAGCTACAATGTAACAAAAAAACTTACAGGCAGCACTGATTATATACAGGCACCTTGTGTGTTACATTAAAACCTATTTCCTACTAACATATAACTGGCCCTTATACTGAGATTTATATGGAGGGTCAGGGTGAGGTCACATGACCGATCCTTCTCTGCACAGGAGAGAGCTGGCCGGCCCTTATACTGAGATTTATATGGAGGGTCAGGGGGGAGGTCACATGACCGATCCTTCTCTGCACAGGAGAGAGCTGGCCGGCCCTTATACTGAGATTTATATGGAGGGTCAGGGTGAGGTCACATGACCGATCCTTCTCTGCACAGGAGAGAGCTGGCCGGCCCTTATACTGAGATTTATATGGAGGGTCAGGGTGAGGTCACATGACCGATCCTTCTCTGCACAGGAGAGAGCTGGCTGGCCCTTATACTGAGATTTATATGGAGGGTCAGGGTGAGGTCACATGACCGATCCTTCTCTGCACAGGAGGGAGCTGGCCGGCCCTTATACTGAGATTTATATGGAGGGTCGGGGTGAGGTCACATGACCGTTCCTTCTCTGCACAGGGGAGAGCTGGCCGGCCCTTATACTGAGATTTATATGGAGGGACGGGGTGAGGTCACATGACCGATCCTTCTCTGCACAGGAGGGAGCTGGCCGGCCCTTATACTGAGATTTATATGGAGGGACGGGGTGAGGTCACATGACCGTTCCTTCTCTGCACAGGGGAGAGCTGGCCGGCCCTTATACTGAGATTTATATGGAGGGACGGGGTGAGGTCACATGACCGATCCTTCTCTGCACAGGAGGGAGCTGGCCGGCCCTTATACTGAGATTTATATGGAGGGACGGGGTGAGGTCACATGACCGATCCTTCTCTGCACAGGAGGGAGCTGGCCGGCCCTTATACTGAGATTTATATGGAGGGTCGGGGTGAGGTCACATGACCGATCCTTCTCTGCACAGGAGGGAGCTGGCCGGCCCTTATACTGAGATTTATATGGAGGGTCGGGGTGAGGTCACATGACCGATCCTTCTCTGCACAGGAGGGAGCTGGCCGGCCCTTATACTGAGATTTATATGGAGGGTCAGGGTGAGGTCACATGACCGATCCTTCTCTGCACAGGAGAGAGCTGGCCGGCCCTTATACTGAGATTTATATGGAGGGTCAGGGTGAGGTCACATGACCGATCCTTCTCTGCACAGGAGGGAGCTGGCCGGCCCTTATACTGAGATTTATAGAAGCCTGTATTATTCGGGCTTCTCCTAAATGCTGAACACAGTTAAAGTCTATGGGAGGGAAATGTGGCCCAAAAAGTGTCTCCTCCTCCCCATGGGCTACCAGCCGGTCATATGGCTTCATAGCTCAGGACCCAGAGGCTGAGCGGGAGTCCGCTGTCCCCTATGAGCCCCTATGGGGGTTTGGTCCACGTTAAACTTAATTTTACAGTACTCGCTATGTCCGCGGCCTCTTCGCTTTGGCCCCTCCCCCCCCTTTCAAACTTGCCCAGCCGACTGGGACCCTCTGATGCCGGCAGAGGCAGCCATAGCAGATCCCCCAGGAAATCCCCTCCAGTGATGTCATCAGTCACATGGGGGATTCCACAGAGACTCCGCCTCTGTAGTATTTAAGCTTCTGTCCCCAATGGGAGCACCAAGATCCCTCTGAACAGCCAATGCCGAGAGGGCCCAACAAAAAAGGGGTCCAGCATCCAGGGGCATCCCAAATCCTGATGCCCATATAAAGCTGATCAAAACCCAGGAGGGTGCGCGCTATCAACCCTTTGTTACAGCCCCTTATATAAAGGGTCCAGGTGGCTTTTATAGGCTGTGTGTGATATTAACCCTTTGTTACAGCCCCTTATATAAAGGGTCCGGGTGGCTTTTATAGCCTGTGTGTGATATTAACCCTTTGTTACAGCCCCTTATATAAAGGGTCCGGGTGGCTTTTATAGCCCGTGTGTGTTATTAACCCTTTGTTACAGCCCCTTATATAAAGGGTACGAGTGGCTTTTATAGCCCGTGTGTGTTATTAACCCTTTGTTACAGCCCCTTATATAAAGGGTCCGGGTGGCTTTTATAGCCTGTATGTGATATTAACCCTTTGTTACAGCTCCTTATATAAAGGGTCCGGTGGCTTTTATAGCCTGTATGTGATATTAACCCTTTGTTACAGCCCCTTATATAAAGGGTCCGGGTGGCTTTTATATTCTGTGTGAGTTATTAACCCTTTGTTACAGCCCCTTATATAAAGGGTCCGGGTGGCTTTTATAGCCTGTGTGTGTTATTAACCCTTTGTTACAGCCCCTTATATAAAGGGTCCGGGTGGCTTTTATAGCCCGTGTGTGTTATTAACCCTTTGTTACAGCCCCTTATATAAAGGGTCCGGGTGGCTTTTATAGCCCGTGTGTGTTATTAACCCTTTGTTACAGCCCCTTATATAAAGGGTCCGGGTGGCTTTTATATTCTGTGTGAGTTATTAACCCTTTGTTACAGCCCCTTATATAAAGGGTCCGGGTGGCTTTTATAGCCTGTGTGTGTTATTAACCCTTTGTTACAGCCCCTTATATAAAGGGTCCGGGTGGCTTTTATAGCCCGTGTGTGTTATTAACCCTTTGTTACAGCCCCTTATATAAAGGGTCCGGGTGGCTTTTATAGCCCGTGTGTGTTATTAACCCTTTGTTACAGCCCCTTATATAAAGGGTCCGGGTGGCTTTTATAGCCCGTGTGTGTTATTAACCCTTTGTTACAGCCCCTTATATAAGGGTCCGGGTGGCTTTTATAGCCTGTGTGTGATATTAACCCTTTGTTACAGCCCCTTATATAAAGGGTCCGGGTGGCTTTTATAGCCCGTGTGTGTTATTAACCCTTTGTTACAGCCCCTTATATAAAGGGTCCGGGTGGCTTTTATAGCCCGTGTGTGTTATTAACCCTTTGTTACAGCCCCTTATATAAAGGGTCCGGGTGGCTTTTATAGCCCGTGTGTGTTATTAACCCTTTGTTACTGCCCCTTATATAAAGGCTCCGGTGGCTTTTATAGCCTGTGTGTGTTATTAACCCTTTGTTACAGCCCCTTATATAAAGGGTCCGGGTGGCTTTTATAGCCTGTGTGTGTTATTAACCCTTTGTTACTGCCCCCTATATAAAGGGTCCGGGTGGCTTTTATAGCCTGTGTGTGTTATTAACCCTTTGTTACAGCCCCCTATATAAAGGGTCCGGGTGGCTTTTATAGCCTGTGTGTGTTATTAACCCTTTGTTACAGCCCCTTATATAAAGGGTCCGGGTGGCTTTTATAGCCTGTGTGTGTTATTAACCCTTTGTTACAGCCCCCTATATAAAGGGTCCGGGTGGCTTTTATAGCCCGTGTGTGTTATTAACCCTTTGTTACTGCCCCCTATATAAAGGGTCCGGGTGGCTTTTATAGCCTGTGTGTGTTATTAACCCTTTGTTACTGCCCCCTATATAAAGGGTCCGGGTGGCTTTTATAGCCTGTGTGTGTTATTAACCCTTTGTTACAGCCCCTTATATAATGGGTCCGGGTGGCTTTTATAGCCTGTGTGTGTTATTAACCCTTTGTTACAGCCCCTTATATAAAGGGTCCGGGTGGCTTTTATAGCCCATGTGTGTTATTAACCCTTTGTTACAGCCCCTTATATAAAGGGTCCGGGTGGCTTTTATAGCCTATGTGTGTTATTAACCCTTTGTTACAGCCCCTTATATAAAGGCTCCGGGTGGCTTTTATGGCCTATGTGTGTTATTAACCCTTTGTTACAGCCCCTTATATAAAGGGTCCGAGTGGCTTTTATAGCCTGTGTGTGTTATTAACCCTTTGTTACAGCCCCTTATATAAAGGGTCCGGGTGGCTTTTATAGCCCGTGTGTGTTATTAACCCTTTGTTACAGCCCCTTATATAAAGGGTCCGGGTGGCTTTTATAGCCCATGTGTGTTATTAACCCTTTGTTACAGCCCCTTATATAAAGGGTCCGGGTGGCTTTTATAGCCTATGTGTGTTATTAACCCTTTGTTACAGCCCCTTATATAAAGGCTCCGGGTGGCTTTTATGGCCTATGTGTGTTATTAACCCTTTGTTACAGCCCCTTATATAAAGGCTCCGGTGGCTTTTATAGCCCGTGTGTGTTATTAACCCTTTGTTACAGCCCCTTATATAAAGGGTCCGGGTGGCTTTTATAGGCTGTGTGTGTTATTAACCCTTTGTTACTGCCCCTTATATAAAGGGTCCGGGTGGCTTTTATAGCCCGTGTGTGTTATTAACCCTTTGTTACAGCCCCTTATATAAAGGGTCGGGGTGGCTTTTATAGCCTGTGTGTGTTATTAACCCTTTGTTACAGCCCCTTATATAAAGGGTCCGGGTGGCTTTTATAGCCCGTGTGTGTTATTAACCCTTTGTTACAGCCCCTTATATAAAGGGTCCGGGTGGCTTTTATAGCCCGTGTGTGTTATTAACCCTTTGTTACAGCCCCTTATATAAAGGGTCCGGGTGGCTTTTATAGTCGGTGTGTTATTAACCCTTTGTTACAGCCCCTTATATAAAGGGTCGGGGTGGCTTTTATAGTCGGTGTGTTATTAACCCTTTGTTACAGCCCCTTATATAAAGGGTCCGGGTGGCTTTTATAGTCGGTGTGTTATTAACCCTTTGTTACAGCCCCTTATATAAAGGGTCGGGGTGGCTTTTATAGTCGGTGTGTTATTAACCCTTTGTTACAGCCCCTTATATAAAGGGTCCGGGTGGCTTTTATAGCCCGTGTGTGTTATTAACCCTTTGTTACTGACCCTTATATAAAGGGTCCGGGTGGCTTTTATAGCCTGTGTGTGTTATTAACCCTTTGTTACAGCCCCTTACATAAAGGGTCCGGGTGGCTTTTATAGTCGGTGTGTTATTAACCCTTTGTTACTGCCCCTTATATAAAGGGTCCGGGTGGCTTTTATAGCCTGTGTGTGTTATTAACCCTTTGTTACAGCCCCTTATATAAAGGGTCCGGGTGGCTTTTATAGCCTGTGTGTGTTATTAACCCTTTGCTCATCAAACATTGTGCGTTTTGCCCGCAGCGCAACGCCACAACAGCCAATAGAAATCTACGGCAGCGCATTTAGATTGGGCCTCCGGTAAATAGGGAAAGCAAACAGCAGGAGCTGACGCGGGACACCCAGCTGCACAAAGCGCGCGGGGGTATAATTTGGCGTCCCCACGCGTGTTAATACCCCGCGGGATCTCTGGCAATTAGTGGGGGTTCTAGGGTGGCCCTGCACACTATTGAACACCGCTACGGTCACTAGCGTCCTCACGGGGGAGCACAAACGCAGCACAGCGACCGGGTGCGACCATGTGATGATGAATGGCAGGGATACAGAGGAACAGCACCCGAGAAACTGACTTTATTGGATGGTGGTGTTCCAATATGGGATGCCCCACTATGTGTATCGCTGTATACTCACCACGGCACATGCGCGGGCTGCTCAGCCAGCGGTGCTCATTCCATTCACGCCAATTTTAAATGGAGCGAGGGTCTCAAACCGGACCTTCAGCATAATTTCATGAAAAGCCCAAACCCTTAAAACTATTCCCCAGCATCTAAAATAATATATTTTAAGTTTTTAGTCACTTACTTATTATTCTTTCCCCCACTGGCCTTCAACTCTGTTCAGGACTCTAGGATACGGGCGCCGCCATCTTGACTCAGAAGCATCACATACTGAGGAGAGGGGAGTGGGATAAAGTACAGGGGGCGGGGTTATAGCTGTGCTTTGCACATACAGAGCAGAGCTGGGGTCAGGGAAAGGACAGCAGTCCCAGAATGCAGAGCGACACAGTCAGAACACACTTCCTGTTTGCAGGTAGCCTGATGCTCCATGAGCCGCCATCTTGGATGTTTAAAGACTCATAACATGCAGTAGATGCAGGTAGGATGATTTTTATTGTGGGTAATCTGTATGTACAGGGTGTGGGAAACATATAAGATAGGCTCTTATTCAGAGTGAAGGTCCGGATTAATGTGAGCAATCTGTATGTACAGGGTGTGGGAAACATATAAGATAGGCTCTTATTCAGAGTGAGGGTCCGGATTAATGTGGGCAATCTGTATGTACAGGGTGTGGGAAACATATAAGATAGGCTCTTATTCAGTGTGAGGGTCTGGATTAATGTGGGCAATCTGTATGTACAGGGTGTGGGAAACATATAAAATAGGCTCTTATTCAGGGTGAAGGTCCGGATTAATGTGGGTAATCTGTATGTACAGGGTGTGGGAAACATATAAGATAGGCTCTTATTCAGGGTGAAGGTCCGGATTAATGTGAGCAATCTGTATGTACAGGGTGTGGGAAACATACAAGATAGGCTCTTATTCAGGGTGAGGGTCCGGATTAATGTGAGCAATCTGTATGTACAGGGTGTGGGAAACATATAAGATAGGCTCTTATTCAGGGTGAGGGTCCGGATTAATGTGGGTAATCTGTATGTACAGGGTGTGGGAAACATATAAGATAGGCTCTTATTCAGGGTGAAGGTCCGGATTAATGTGAGCAATCTGTATGTACAGGGTGTGGGAAACATACAAGATAGGCTCTTATTCAGGGTGAGGGTCCGGATTAATGTGAGCAATCTGTATGTACAGGGTGTGGGAAACATATAAGATAGGCTCTTATTCAGGGTGAGGGTCCGCTTTAAGCTGCATCCGCACCCAAACCCTCTAGCTGCAGCCATTCATAAAGCCCCGATGCGGGTGTGCGCTGAGCTAGAGGTCCTGTATGCTGGTGATGTGGTCGCACCTCGGAGATGTGACGAGGGCTTATGGAAGAGGTGAGTGGATGGGGCACTCCGGGGGGTTTCACGCAGCCAATTTGGGATGCCCCATAAAGAGGTAAAGACTGAAGCGGGGTGTCGCTCCTCTTTAAAGCGGAACAAAACCCTGGAATCTGACTTTCCTGGGAGTCGTTTCATACCCCGGGGGAATCCCGAACTGGGTGCAGCGGCGCATGTGCGGGCTCTCGTCCAATCAGAGCCGTTTGCTGTGCATACATGGTTCCCCTATGGATCTGGGAAGGTGCAGTATAGCTATGAGGAGGGGCAATATAGGGATTGGGAGGTGTATAAGAATGACACTGGGGCAGTGTGTAGGTGGGAAGGGACAGTACAGTTTTCACTAGGGGGCAGTATAGATATCAGGATGGGCAGTGTAGGAGTGGTATAGGGGCAGCACTGGGGCAGTACTGGGCTGGGAAGGGTCCATATAGATGTGAGAAGGGGCAGTATAGGGGAGAGGAAGGCCAGTATAGGAGTGAGGAGGGTTATAGGGGCAGCACTGGGGCAGTAGGGGGTGGGAGGTGAGGATCTATATATGGGATGAGGAGGTTATAGGGGCAGGGCTGGGGCAGTATGGGTCTGGAAAGAGGCAGTATAACTATGAGGAGGGCAGTATAGGGGTGATCCCTCCTCTCCAGGGCATCCCAATATCCCTGAGGGGTGACATCCCTGGATTCGTAGCGGTTGCGTGCACGGGCCTCGCCCTCATCCACCTTTGCATGAGCCATAGGATCACCGAAGAGTATTTACGATTTGGGGGGTTTCACACAGCGGGGCATCCCAAATTAATATTAATTAGTAATTATTAATAATAATAGTAATAGTCATTATTAATAATTTAATTTATTAATTTAATTAGTAATTATTAATATTATTAGTAATAGTAATGTTCATGGCAATTTAATAATTTCATTAATTTAATTAGTAAATATTAATAATAATAGTAATACTAATTACTAATTAATAATAACGAATTAATAAAATTAATAATATAATTTAATAATTTAATACATTTAATTAGTAATTATTAATAATAATAGTGATAGTCATTATTAATTAATAATTTAATTTATTAATTAGTAATTATTAATATTATTAGTAATAGTAATGGTCATGGCAATTTAATAATCTAATTAATTTAATTAGTAAATATTAATAATAATAGTAATAGTAATTACTAATTGATAATAATGAATTAATAAAATTAATAATATAATTTAATAATTTAATTAATTGAATCAGTAATTATTAATATTATTAGTAATAGTAATGGTCATGGCAATTTAATAATGTAATTAATTTAATTAGTAAATAATAATAATAATAGTAATAGTAATTGCTAATTAATAATAATGAATTAATAAAATTAATAATATAATGTAATAATTTAATAAATGTAATTAGTAAGTATTAATAATAATAGTAATTGCTACTAAATAATTAATTAATTAATTATTTATTTAAATAAATTAATTTAATAATTGAATTAATAGCAATTAATTAATATTTAGTTAATGAGAAATTATTAATTAGTTTCTTAAATTAGGATCCCAAATTAGGATGCCCCTGGGAGGCGGAACAAAACCCAGGATAGTGAAAATCCAGAGGTTTCGTTCCTATTTAAAGCAAAACAAAAGTTAAAGTGGAACAAAACCCAGGATTCTCATGATTGAGTGCATCTCGATTTGGGATGCCCCGCTAAGTGAAACCCCCCCCCCCCCAGGATCGCCCATAAAAAAACACCTTTCCCTGGTCTTATGGTGCATGTGCGGGCTCTTGTCCAATCAGCATGTTATGCCATGCATATTTATTTTTGTTAAAGTGGACTAAAACCCTATCCTGGGTTTTAGTCCTTTCCCCCTGGGGTAGCCCAATCGGGGATGCCCCGCTGCGTGAAGCCCCCCCAGATCGCCGAAGTTAACTTAACTAGCGCGCTTGGAGCCGCTGACATCACGTCGTCTAAGGCCAGCGGCTCTGAGCGCACTGGCGGCCGCATCCCCCGCTTCCCTCTAACAGGGAGCCGGCCATTCACAAATGCCTGGTGTGGGCACGCGCCCTGCTAGAGGGATAGCGGGGATGCAGCACATGCGTCATTGGACCAGGAAACAAGGTAAGTGAATGGGGCGACCTGGGGGGTTTTACACATCGGGGCATCCCGGTTTTGGATTCCCCAGGTGAGGGAATCATTGGACCCAGGAATCTTAAAGATTTAAAGTGGACCAAAACCTGGGATTTTCACTATCCTGGGTTTTGTTTCTTGTCCCTAGGGCCGATCGTCATGGGTTTT
Organism: Gastrophryne carolinensis; assembly: GCA_027917425.1. Taxonomy (NCBI): domain Eukaryota; kingdom Metazoa; phylum Chordata; class Amphibia; order Anura; family Microhylidae; genus Gastrophryne; species Gastrophryne carolinensis. The sequence goes on along the minus strand of CM051238.1, from coordinate 6,212,857 downwards.
GGTCCAGTTTAAGCATATGGCTCTGTTTAGCTGTTGGCTCGTCCAGGGTTTTGTTCCGCTTTAAGCCAATGCTTACCACTGCCTCAGGGCCTTATTTAACAAGGGATAGCGCCAGGTAGCGACTGGTGAGCGAACGGTAATGACGGTCACCGCCACGAGAACGCCGGCTCCCCACCACAATCACACATTTATCAAGCCAATCCTGCTTAGCGACTGACAGAGCGCCAGATAGCGAATCATTCATCATTATTCCAGCCTCAGCCCACAGCGCCAGCGTCCGACCTTGAACAGCGACAGGTATGACCTCTCGCTACCTGGCGCTCTCCAATGCATTTCAATGGAGCAATCTTTAAATATTCATAATTAATATTTTTTTTTTTTTTTTTTAAATGTCAAAAATTCTGTGACCACTTCTGCAATGTTAGATATTTTTTTTAAGGGAAAAAAAAAAAAAAAAAAAATTTGTGCAGAATTGATATTACAGGTCTGATATTAATGTATTCATATTACAAAATGTTTTGAAAAACATGTTTTTTTTCTTCCTAAAAATATGGTTGTTTGGGGGTTAAAAAACTACTTTTAACCCATCGCCGCCAGCGCTCTGGGGTTTCAACAAGCATTTCACAGCGCGAGAATTATTTGAGCCTGATTTGTTAATGAATATGCTGGGAGCCGTTCGCTAGGACCAGTCGCTATCATGCGCTCCCATACAGCGCGGAACCTGTCAAACAGTGACTCCTAACCCCGTATTCAACATTACTGCAAACCGACTGAGTCGCTGTCAACAACCGAACAATAGCCAAGCACAGCGAATACTAGCGGCCGCTGTGAAAATACCGCTACAGTCGCTCATCTGTCGCTACCTGGCGCTATTAATGAATCGGCCTCTCATTATACTTACCTGCTCCCCGATCCCCCCACAAGCCTCATTATACTTACCTGCTCCTCGATCCCCCCACAAGCCTCATTATACTTACCTGCTCCTCGATCCCCCCACAAGCCTCATTATACTTACCTGCTCCTCGATCCCCCCACAAGCCTCATTATACTTACCTGCTCCTCGATCCCCCCACAAGCCTCATTATACTTACCTGCTCCTCGATCCCCCCACAAGCCTCATTATACTTACCTGCTCCCCGATCCCCCACAAGCCTCATTATACTTACCTGCTCCTCCATCCCCCCACAAGCCTCATTATACTTACCTGCTCCTCGATCCCCCCACAAGCCTCATTATACTTACCTGCTCCCCGATCCCCCACAAGCCTCATTATACTTACCTGCTCCTCCATCCCCCCACAAGCCTCATTATACTTACCTGCTCCTCCATCCCCCCACAAGCCTCATTATACTTACCTGCTCCCCGATCCCCCCACAAGCCTCATTATACTTACCTGCTCCTCGATCCCCCCACAAGCCTCATTATACTTACCTGCTCCTCCATCCCCCCACAAGCCTCATTATACTTACCTGCTCCCCGATCCCCCCACAAGCCTCATTATACTTACCTGCTCCCCGATCCCCCCACAAGCCTCATTATACTTACCTGCTCCTCCATCCCCCCACAAGCCTCATTATACTTACCTGCTCCCCGATCCCCCCACAAGCCTCATTATACTTACCTGCTCCTCCATCCCCCCACAAGCCTCATTATACTTACCTGCTCCCCGATCCCCCCACAAGCCTCATTATACTTACCTGCTCCTCCATCCCCCCACAAGCCTCATTATACCTACCTGCTCCTCGATCCCCCCACAAGCCTCATTATACTTACCTGCTCCTCGATCCCCCCACAAGCCTCATTATACTTACCTGCTCCTCCATCCCCCCACAAGCCTCATTATACTTACCTGCTCCTCGATCCCCCCACAAGCCTCATTATACTTACCTGCTCCTCCATCCCCCCACAAGCCTCATTATACTTACCTGCTCCCCGATCCCCCCACAAGCCTCATTATACTTACCTGCCCCTCCATCCCCCGTGGCCTGGGTTTCCTTTGGTGCCTGAAATGCTGGGAGAGGACTCCGGACCATTTGGGAAAGGAAAAATGGCGACTTGCACTAGAGCCTATTCAATCTGTAGAGGTGCCGCTTCCAAAGCTGCAAAAGAGCTCAAACCAGGAACAAAAAAAGCAGCATATAGGGAGGCAACTCTCAATTCATAAATTGATCAAAAAATGCATTTTTATTAATGACATATTTATAATCACTACATACAATACACTCAACATATTAAACTCCCTTAAAAAACACATAAATGGGACAATAACACACAGGACAAACCAACATAAAGGTGTGTAGGCGATGGGGGGAGTCTCACCACACTGATATCAAATGCCCAGATATATGTGCTAAAATCATTCAACATAGGGGGATATTAAAGAAAGGATAGCGTCAGGTAGCGCCTGGTTAATGAGAGGTAGTGACTGGTGAACGCCGGACACGGCAGCAATTACACATTTATCAAGCAGAATCTGTTTAGCGATTGGGATAGCGCCATGTAGCGTCTGATTCATCATTTTCAAAGAGGCTGATTCAATACTAGCGGCAGGTAGCGACAGATGAGCGGCATTTTCAGAGCGCCCGCTAGTAGACGCAGTGCTCGGCTGTGAGTCGCTAGTTTATAGCGACTCAGTGGCTGTGCAGTAATGTTGAATACATTGTGAGGAGTCGCTATTTGACCAGTGCAGCGCTGTATGGGAGCGCATGTTAGCGACTGCTCATTGCGACCGACTCACACCATATTCAAGAAAAAAAAAGCCTCACAAATCTCCGGCGCTGAGAAATACTTCTCTGAAGCCCAGAGCGCAGGAGGCGGTGTGATTAAAGTCTGTTTTTCAACATCTATCCACCAGTAACAAAGCGAAAACATATGGAATTACATTGTAACAACATTGTAACATGAACACTTTAATGGCAGAGCTGTGATGTAAAAAAATGTAAAAAATGTGAAAATACAGCTTTTTCAGTGGCAGAAGAGGTCACAGAATTATTTGTGATTTTTGGGGAAAAAAAACCCATTTAAAGAGAAGAAAAGGTTCGTCCAATCAGTATAGCTATGAGGAGAGGCAGTATAAAGGTTAGAAGGGGTGGAGGGGCAGCACTGGGGGCAGTATTGGGCTGAGAAGGGTCCATATAGATGTGAGGAGGGGCAGTTTAGGAGTAAGGGGTTATAGGGAAAGCACTGGGGCAGTATAGGTCTGGGAAGAATCAGTATAGCTATGAGGAGAGGCAGTATAAAGGTTAGAAGGGGTGGAGGGGCAGCACTGGGGGCAGTATTGGACTGGGAAGGGTCGATATAGATGTGAGAAGGGGCAGTATAGGGGAGAGGAAGGCCAGTATAGGAGTGAGGAGGGGTATAGAGGCAGCTGTGGATGGGATGTGAGGATCTATATATGGGGTGAGAATTTAAAGGGACAGCACTTGGGCAGTATGGGTCTGGAAAAAGGCAGTATAACTATGAGGAGGGCAGTATAGGGGTAAGAAGGGGTGTAGGGACAGCACTGGGGCAGTATGGATCTGGAAAGAGGCAATATAACTATGGGGAGAGCAGTATAGGGGTGAGAAGGGGTGTAGGGTTGGCACCGGGTCAGTAAGTACGTGGTAAGGAGCACAAGGGGCAGTTTATGAGTAAGGAGGGACAGAGTAGGGATGAGTAAGAGCAGTGTAGAGGTGAGGAGGGGCAGTATAGGGGGTGAGGAGGGGCAGTATAGGGGGTGAGGAGAGGCACTATAGGGGGTGAGAATGGGCAGTATAGGGATAAGGAGGGGCAGAATAGGGGTGAGGAAGGGCAGTATAGGGGTGGGGAGGTGCAGTGTAGGGGTAATGAGGGGTGTAGGGACATCACTGGGGCATTAGGGGTCTGGGTAGAAGCAGTATAGCTAAAGAGGGGTATGTGGACAGCACTGGGGGAAGTATTGGGCCGGCAAGGGGCAGTATAAGTGTGAGAAGGGTTGGCACCGGGGCAATAAGGGCTTTGGAAGGAGCACGAGGGGCAGTATAGATGTGAGGAGGGGCAGTATAAGGGTGAGAAGGGGTATAAAGTTGTCACTGGGACAGTAAGTACATGGGAAGGAGCAGGAGGGGCAGTATAAGGGGTATAAAGTTGGCACCCGGGCAGTAAGTACATGAGAAGGAGCACGAGGGGCAGTATATGGGGTGAGGAGAGGTATGTGGCCAGGACGGGGCCAGTATCGGGATGTGAGGAGGGGTATAGGGTTGGCACTATGGGGTGGGAAGGGGCAGTATATGTATGGGGGAGGGGCAGGAGGTGAATTGTCGGGGTGACGAGGGGCAGTATAAGGGGTGAGGAGAGCTATGTAGCCAGTATCGGGATGTGAGGAGGGGTATAGGGTTGGCACTATGGGTGGGAAGGGGCAGTATATGTATAGGGGAGGGGCAGGAGGGTCGCTGGTTGTCTCCTCCCGTCGGGCGGGTCTCGTCACTTCTCTTCTCTGATCGCAACTCTGCAACGTGTCCCGGCTGTTGCCCCGCCAGCTGCCCCCGATGGAGGTAAGACAGGGGCCGGGGCGATGCCAGGCGCATGGGGCGCCTATAGAAAGGGGGGCAGACTGCACCCTATAGCGGAGACCGTTCACCCATCCCGTGCCCCGACCACCATGTGCTGCCCGATCACTGCCTCCTCCCCCTGCAGATACCCCCCATGTGCCCCTATAGAAGACACATATACCCTGCCTGCCACCTGCTGCATATACCCCGTGCTTCCTGCCCCTGCCATACACTGTGCCCCGCTCCATACCATGTGCACACAGCTGCCATACTGTGTATATTCTATACACGTGCTGTGTATACTGTCACCTATACCGGGGCTGTCACGCTCCATACACCATGTTCTGCCCCCTCCGTCCGTGTATACTGTCTGTATCACTGACCCTATACTGCCAGTATTAATACTGGCACTATGTGCCACATACTGGTACCCCTATATGTGCCCTTTACTGGCACTGCCATGCTCATATATCTGTATACTGTATATACTTTGTGCCTTGTTCTGCTGTGCTGTATATACTGATACTTCTATGTACTGTATACCACATACTGACACATGTATTGTATACATCATATGCAGCCACCACTCTGTGTCTGGCTTTGCTATATATATCCTATATACATATACTGACCATGTTATATATTTACCCTAATATACCCTATAGCATACATATACTGGCCTTATTACTGCTACTTATACCCTATAGTATACATATACTGGCCCTGCGAATGCTGTATATACCCTATAGTATACATATACTGGCCCTGCGAATGCTGTATATACCCCATAGTATACATATACTGGCCCTGCTAATGCTATATATACATGTAGTATCCATTTACTGGCCCTGCTAATGTTATATATATATACCTATAATATACATATACTGGCCCTGCTAATGCTATATATACCCCATAGTATACATATACTGGCAGAGCCCAATTGGCTGGCAGTGCTGCTCCCCTATAAGCCCGCACTCACATGATGTAACATGCCGGTGGTGTTGGCACACTGGTAATGAGCCTGTGTATAGGGTGACTGCAGAGCTCACATATATAATGTACATACAGCCAGCGTATACATAGGGAGCTGATGTGATCTCACGTGTATAGTCAGCTTTAGGGACTGATTGTATGTAGAATGAACAATCAGAGCTCACATATATAATGTACATACAGCCAGCGTATACATAGGGAGCTGATCTGATCTCATGTGTATAGTCAGCTTTAGGGACTGATTGTATGTAGAATGAACAATCAGAGCTCACATATATAATTTACATACAGCCAGTATACATAGGGAGCTGATCTGATCTCATGTGTATAGTCAGCTTTAGGGACTGATTGTATGTAGAATGAACAATCAGAGCTCATATATATAATGTACATACAGCCAGCGTATACATAGGGAGCTGATCTGATCTCATGTGTATAGTCAGCTTTAGGGACTGATTGTATGTAGAATGAACAATCAGAGCTCATATATATAATGTACATACAGCCAGCTTATACATAGGGAGCTAATCTGATCTCATGTGTATAGTCAGCTTTAGGGACTGATTGTATGTAGAATGAACAATCAGAGCTCATATATATAATGTACATACAGCCAGCGTATACATAGGGAGCTGATCTGATCTCATGTGTATAGTCAGCTTTAGGGGCTGATCGTATGTAGAATGAACAATCAGAGCTCACATATATTATTTACATACAGCCAGCGTATACATAGGGAACTGATCTGATCTCATGTGTATAGTCAGCTTTAGGTACCGATTGCGCAATGAACGATCAGATCTCCGGGGATGCTCGGTTCTGGCCAGGGGCCAGTCTCTGTTATCTGCGGCGGTCGGGAGGTAATGCTTCTGCAAATAAATCGCTTCATTGATCGTGTTGTAACCTGTAGCCGGACTCTGCCAGGACCTGACGCCTCTCCAGGATTTGTTTGTATCTGTGTCCTGCGCGTCTCGTGCTGTTACTTCATCAGGTGGAAAAAAATATTGTTACCGGAATACCTAGGGTAAAAAACAAGGTGAACCTCTGTTGGGTCAGTGGCATAGGTGTACCTACCATAGGTGTAATGACCAATAATGTGCGTACCATATGTGTACCTACCATAGGTGTACTTGCCAAAGGCATATCTACCATAGGTGTACTTACCATAGGTGTATCTACCATAGGTGTACTTACCATAAGTGTATCTACTATAGGTGTTCTTAACATAGAGGTACTTATCATAGGTGTACCTACCATATGTGTACTTACCATAGGTGTACCTACCATAGATGCACCTACAATAGGTATTTCTACCATCGGTGTACCTACCATAGGTGTACTTACCATAGGTGTATCTAGCATAGGTGTACTTACAATAGGTGTATTTACCATTAATTACCATAGTTGTATCTACCATAGGTGTACCTACTAAAGATGTACTTACCATAGGTGTATCTACCATAGATGTGCCTACCATAGGTGTAATTATCATAGGTGTACCTAACAAAGTTATACTTACTATAGGTGTACTTACCAGAGATGTACGGTACCTATCATAGGCATACCTTACCGTAGATGCACTTACCATAGGTGTACTTACTATAGATGTGCTCAACATAGGTGTACTTACCATAGGTGTATTCATAATTGGTATACTTAACATACATGTACTTCCCATTTGTGTATCTACCATAGGTGTACTTAACATAGGTGTATAAGTGTACTTACTATAGGTGCATTCACCATAGATATACCATAGGTTTACTTACCATAGATGTACTTCCCATAGGTGTACCTACCATGTGTGTACTTACCATAGTTGTATCTACCACAGGCACACTTACTATAAGTGTACTTACCATAGGTGTAATTACTATAGGTGTACTTAATATAGGTGTACTGACAAACAGCGATTATTAATAATAATTATTTAATATAATCAATTTAATATAATCTATATAACAATTAAATTGTTATATATTCATATCAGCAATTATTAATATGCACGGCATACAATGCTGATTGGACGAGAGCCCGCGCATGCACAGTGGAAACGACCGAAAGGTATGTTTTGGTGCGCTCCTATCTGTCATCATGATGAGCAGGTGGCTGAGCCTTGTACAGTGCCACGGCCAATGATGGTGCTTTATACATGGATGATGAATGTGTGTGTGTGTATAGGGGGCACTTACTTATACCCTGCTGCAGAAGAGGTCAGAGAAAAGCCCCTCCCCCTACCCTCTGTAGCCTCTCCAGCACACACTGGCCACAGCAGATAAGGGCGCGCGCGCGTCACACTGACACCTGCTCAGGCAGGAAAGGGTTCATGGGCCGCTCCTTTGGGCTGTCATCCTCATCCTGCTGCTTCTCTCCTCCAGGCTGTCATCCTCATCCTGCTGCTTCTCTCCTCCAGGCTGTCATCCTCATCCTGCTGCTTCTCTTCTCCAGGCTGTCATCCTCATCCTGCTGCTTCTCTACTCTAGGCTGTCATCCTCATCCTGCTGCTTCTCTACTCTAGGCTGTCATCCTCATCCTGCTGCTTCTCTCCTCCAGGCTGTCATCTTCATCCTGCTGCTTCTGTCCTCCAGGCTGTCATCCTCATCCTGCTGCTTCTGTCCTCCAGGCTGTCATCCTCACCCTTGCTGCTTCTCTCCTCCAGGCTGTCATCCTCATCCTGCTGCTTCTTTCCTCCAGGCTGTCATCCTCCTCCTGCTGCTTCTCTCCTCCAGGCTGTCATCCTCATCCTGCTGCTTCTCTCTTTTAGGGCGTCATCCTCATCCTGCTGCTTCTCTCCTCCAGCCTGTCATCCTCATCCTGCTGCTTCTCTCCTCTAGGCTGTCATCCTCATCCTGCTGCTTCTCTCCTCCAGGCTGTCATCCTCATCCTGCTGCTTCTCTCCTCCAGGCTGTCACCCTCATCCTGCTGCTTCTCTCCTCCAGGCTGTCATCCTCATCCTGCTGCTTCTCTACTCCAGGTTGTCTTCCTCATCCTGCTGCTTCTCCCCTCCAGGCTGTCATCCTCATCCTGCTGCTTCTCTCCTCCAGGTTGTCATCCTCATCCTGCTGCTTCTCCCCTCCAGGCTGTCATCCTCATCCTGCTGCTTCTCTCCTCCAGGCTGTCATCCTCACCCTGCTGCTTCTCTCCTCCAGGTTGTCATCCTCATCCTGCTGCTTCTCCCCTCCAGGCTGTCACCCTCATCCTGCTGCTTCTCTCCTCCAGGCTGTCATCATCATCCTGCTGCTTCTCTCCTCCAGGCTGTCATCTTCATCCTGCGGCTTCTCTCCTCCAGGCTGTCATCCTCATCCTGCTGCTTCTCTCCTCCAGGCTGTCATCCTCCTCCTGCTGCTTCTCTCCTCCAGGCTGTCATCCTCCTCCTGCTGCTTCTCTCCTCCAGCCTGTCATCCTCATCCTGCTGCTTCTCTCCTCTAGGCTGTCATCCTCATCCTGCTGCTTCTCTCCTCCAGCCTGTCATCCTCATCCTGCTGCTTCTCTCCTCTAGGCTGTCATCCTCATCCTGCTGCTTCTCTCCTCTAGGCTGTCATCCTCATCCTGCTGCTTCTCTCCTCCAGGCTGTCATCCTCCTCCTGCTGCTTCTCTTCTCCAGGCTGTCATCCTCATCCTGCTGCTTCTCTCCTCCAGGCTGTCACCCTTATCCTGCTGCTTCTCTCCTCCAGCCTGTCATCCTCATCCTGCTGCTTCTCTCCTCCAGGCTGTCATCCTCCTCCTGCTGCTTCTCTTCTCCAGGCTGTCATCCTCCTCCTGCTGCTTCTCTCCTCCAGCCTGTCATCCTCATCCTGCTGCTTCTCTCCTCTAGGCTGTCATCCTCATCCTGCTGCTTCTCTCCTCCAGGCTGTCATCCTCCTCCTGCTGCTTCTCTTCTCCAGGCTGTCATCCTCATCCTGCTGCATCTCTCCTCTAGGCTGTCATCCTCATCCTGCTGCATCTCTCCTCCAGGCTGTCATCCTCCTCCTGCTGCTTCTCTCCTCCAGGCTGTCATCCTCCTCCTGCTGCTTCTCTCCTCCAGCCTGTCATCCTCATCCTGCTGCTTCTCTCCTCTAGGCTGTCATCCTCATCCTGCTGCATCTCTCCTCCAGGCTGTCATCCTCCTCCTGCTGCTTCTCTTCTCCAGGCTGTCATCCTCATCCTGCTGCATCTCTCCTCTAGGCTGTCATCCTCATCCTGCTGCTTCTCTCCTCCAGGCTGTCATCCTCACCCTGCTGCTTCTCTACTCTAGGCTGTCATCCTCATCCTGCTGCTTCTCTCCTCCAGCCTGTCATCCTCATCCTGCTGCTTCTATCCTCCAGGCTGCCATCCTCATCCTGCTGCTTCTCTCCTCCAGGCTGTCATCCTCACCCCTGCTGCTTCTCTCCTCCAGGCTGTCATCCTCATCCTGCTGCTTCTCTCCTCCAGGCTGTCATCCTCATCCTGCTGCTTCTCTCCTCCAGGCTGTCATCCTCTCTCCTGCTGCTTCTCTCCTCCAGGCTGTCATCCTCATCCTGCTGCTTCTCTCCTCCAGCCTGTCATCCTCATCCTGCTGCTTCTCTCCTCCAGGCTGTCATCCTCATCCTGCTGCTTCTCTCCTCCAGGCTGTCATCCTCATCCTGCTGCTTCTCTCCTCCAGGCTGTCATCCTCATCCTGCTGCTTCTCTCCTCCAGGCTGTCATCCTCATCCTGCTGCTTCTCACCTCCAGGCTGTCATCCTCATCCTGCTGCTTCTCTCCTCCAGACTGTCATCCTCATCCTGCTGCTTCTCTCCTCCAGGCTGTCATCCTCATCCTGCTGCTTCTCTCCTCCATGCTGTCATCCTCATCCTGCTGCTTCTCTCCTCCAGGCTGTCATCCTCATCCTGCTGCTTCTCCCCTCTAGACTGTCATCCTCATCCTGCTGCTTCTGTCCTCCAATGATAATAAATAACACTAATCCTGAAACAAGCTGCTCTTTAAAGTGGACCAAAACCCACCGCGATCAGCCCAGGAATCTGTACTGAATGTTTTACCCTGTGTGTAATTATACTTTGTACTGCGCCACAGAGGAAGATGGCGCCATATAAACAATAATGAGAATGAATAACACCAGGCATTTGTGAATGGCCGGCACGGGCGCGCTCCCTGTTAGAGGGAAGCAGGGGATGCGGCCGCCAGCGCGCTCGGATCCACTCGCCTTAGACGGAGGGGCGGGGGCGGATCTGAGCGCGGTGATTGGACGAGAGGCTGCGCATGCGCCATAGGCCTGAGGAGAGGTGAGTTCGTTCGTGCCACCTGGGGGCATCCCCGATCGGGGGCAAGAACCAAAACCCGGGGTAGGTAAAATCCTGGGTCGTGGTCCACTTTAATCCTACGTCTGTCAGGCAGATGCTCCTCCCCCCATCGGTGCTGCAAGATCAGTACATGGGGCATCCCACACCTGCTTATTCTTCTACATTATTATTTTCCCAATGGTTAAATTATTATTATATTAATTACTTGGCACCAAGATAATATAGTACAATTCAATTAATTAAAACTAATTTCTTGATTTTTTTATTTCTTTTTAATTCTTTTAAATTAATTTAAAAAATTACAATTATAATTCTTTTTGGGCAGGAGTTATAGTTAAATTATTATATGATTTGTTAAATTTTCCCAATTTGGGATGCCCCAAGAAAAGGAACTCAGATGGCCCAGGAGTCTTTTAGACCCCAGGGCCTCCGATGTTTCTCTTTAAAGTTATACTAAAGCCTGCCAGCACATAGTGTGACCAGGAAAAGGGGGTGAGAGATGCTGCAGGCTGAAAGCGTCTCCAGCCTGGCAGCACATAGTGTGACCAGGAAAAGGGGGCGAGAGATGCTGCAGGCTGAAAGCGTCTCCAGCCTGCCAGCACATAGTGTGACCAGAAAAAGGGGGTGAGAGATGCTGCAGGCTAAGGGCGTCTCCATCCTGCCAGCACATAGTGTGACCAGGAAAAGGGGGCGAGAGATGCTGCAGACTAAGAGCGTCTCCATCCTGCCAGCACATAGTGTGACCAGGAAAAGGGGGCGAGAGATGCTGCAGGCTAAGGGCGTCTCCAGCCTGGCAGCACATAGTGTGACCAGGAAAAGGGGGCGAGAGATGCTGCAGGCTGAAAGCGTCTCCAGCCTGCCAGCACATAGTGTGACCAGAAAAAGGGGGTGAGAGATGCTGCAGGCTAAGGGCGTCTCCATCCTGCCAGCACATAGTGTGACCAGAAAAAGGGGGCGAGAGATGCTGCAGACTAAGAGCGTCTCCAGCCTGCCAGCACATAGTGTGACCAGGAAAAGGGGGCGAGAGATGCTGCAGACTAAGAGCGTCTCCATCCTGCCAGCACATAGTGTGACCAGGAAAAGGGGGCGAGAGATGCTGCAGGCTAAGAGCGTCTCCATCCTGCCAGCACATAGTGTGACCAGGAAAAGGGGGCGAGAGATGCTGCAGACTAAGAGCATCTCCAGCCTGCCAGCACATAGTGTGACCAGAAAAAGGGGGTGAGAGATGCTGCGGGCTAAGAGCGTCTTCAGCCTGCCAGCACATAGTGTGACCAGGAAAAGGGGGCGAGAGATGCTGCAGGCTAAGAGCGTCTCCAGCCTGCCAGCACATAGTGTGACCAGGAAAAGGGGGCGAGAGATGCTGCAGGCTAAGGGCGTCTCCATCCTGGCAGCACATAGTGTGACCAGGAAAAGGGGGTGAGAGATGCTGCAGGCTAAGGGCGTCTCCATCCTGGCAGCACATAGTGTGACAAGAAAAAGGGGGTGAGAGATGCTGCAGGCTAAGGGCGTATCCAGCCTGCCAGCACATAGTGTGACCAGAAAAAGGGGGCGAGAGATGCTGCAGGCTAAGAGCGTCTCCATCCTGCCAGCACATAGTGTGACCAGGAAAAGGGGGCGAGAGATGCTGCAGACTAAGAGCATCTCCAGCCTGCCAGCACATAGTGTGACCAGAAAAAGGGGGTGAGAGATCCTGCAGGCTAAGGGCGTCTCCAGCCTGCCAGCACATAGTGTGACCAGAAAAAGGGGGTGAGAGATCCTGCAGGCTAAGAGCGTCTCCAGCCTGCCAGCACATAGTGTGACCAGAAAAAGGGGATGAGAGATGCTGCAGGCTAAGGGCGTCTCCAGCCTGCTGGAAATTCGTCTTTCGTTTGTTCAAGACATTTGTTTGGCTAAAGGGGAGCTCTGACTTTTGGGCGGCCTTGCGGGTGGGATCGGAGAACGGATATGGGTTGAGCGGTAACAACATGTCATCCCGGGAGCAGCTGCGGCTCTGTCAATGGCTCATTGTGCGCCGGCGGTTATTTCTATCCGGGATAATGGCGGCTGTGTCCCACCAGACAGGCACCGCGTGCTGCCGGCGTGTCGGGGGATCTGCCCGGGAACCAATGGCTTTTTAATCAACTTATTTTCTATAATGTGATGGCTGGGCCCCTCATAACCTATAATGTGATGGCTGGGCCCCTCATAACCTATAATGTGATGGCTGGGCCCTCATAACCTATAATGTGATGTCTGGGCCCCTCATACCCTATAATGTGATGGCTGGGCCCCTCATACCCTATAATGTGATGGCTGGGCCCCTCATAACCTATAATGTGATGTCTGGGCCCCTCATACCCTATAATGTGATGGCTGGGCCCCTCATACCCTATAATGTGATGGCTGGGCCCCTCATAACCTATAATGTGATGGCTGGGCCCATTATAACCTATAATGTGATGGCTGGGCCCCTCATACCCTATAATGTGATGGATGGGCCCCTCATAACCTATAATGTGATGGCTGGGCCCCTCATACCCTATAATGTGATGGATGGGCCCCTCATACCCTATAATGTGATGGCTGGGCCCATTATAACCTATAATGTGATGGATGGGCCCCTATAACCTGTAATGTGATGTCTGGGCCCCTATAACCTATAATGTGATGGCTGGGCCCCTCATAACCTATAATGTGATGTCTGGGCCCCTATAACCTATAATGTGATGGCTGTTCCCCTCATAACCTATAATGTGATGGCTGGGCCCCTCATAACCTATAATGTGATGGCTGGGCCCCTCATACCCTATAATGTGATGGCTGGGCCTCTTATACCCTATAATGTGATGGCTGGGCCCCTCATAACCTATAATGTGATGGCTGGGCCCCTATAACCTATAATGTGATGGCTGGGCCCCTCATACCCTATAATGTGATGGCTGGGCCCCTATAACCTATAATGTGATGGTTGGGCCCCTCATAACCTATAATGTGATGGTTGGGCCCCTCATAACCTATAATGTGATGGCTGGGCCCCTCATACCCTATAATGTGATGGCTGGGCCCCTATAACCTATAATGTGATGTCTGGGCCCCTCATAACCTATAATGTGATGGCTGGGCCTCTCATAACCTATAATGTGATGTCTGGGCCCCTCATAACCTATAATGTGATGTCTGGGCCCCTCATAACCTATAATGTGATGGCTGGGCCTCTCATAACCTATAATGTGATGGCTGGGCCCCTCATAACCTATAATGTGATGGCTGGGCCCCTCATAACCTATAATGTGATGGCTGGGCCCCTCATACCCTATAATGTGATGGCTGGGCCCCTATAACCTATAATGTGATGGATGGGCCCCTATACCCTATAATGTGATGGTTGGGCCCCTCATAACCTATAATGTGATGGTTGGGCCCCTCATAACCTATAATGTGATGGCTGGGCCCCTCATACCCTATAATGTGATGGCTGGGCCCCTATAACCTATAATGTGATGTCTGGGCCCCTCATAACCTATAATGTGATGGCTGGGCCTCTCATAACCTATAATGTGATGTCTGGGCCCCTCATAACCTATAATGTGATGTCTGGGCCCCTCATAACCTATAATGTGATGTCTGGGCCCCTCATAACCTATAATGTGATGGCTGGGCCTCTCATAACCTATAATGTGATGGATGGGCCCCTCATAACCTATAATATGATGGTTGGGCCCCTCATAACCTATAATGTGATGGCTGGGCCCCTCATAACCTATAATGTGATGGCTGGGCCCCTCATAACCTATAATGTGATGTCTGGGCCCCTCATAACCTATAATGTGATGTCTGGGCCCCTCATAACCTATAATGTGATGTCTGGGCCCCTCATAACCTATAATGTGATGGCTGGGCCTCTCATAACCTATAATGTGATGGCTGGGCCCCTCATAACCTATAATGTGATGGCTGGGCCCCTCATAACCTATAATGTGATGGATGGGCCCCTCATAACCTATAATGTGATGGCTGGGGCCCTCATACCCTATAATGTGATGTCTGGGCCCCTCATAACCTATAATGTGATGGTTGGGCCCCTCATAACCTATAATGTGATGGCTGGGCCCCTATAACCTATAATGTGATGGCTGGGCCCCTATAACCTATAATGTGATGGCTGGGGCCCTCATACCCTATAATGTGATGTCTGGGCCCCTCATAACCTATAATGTGATGGTTGGGCCCCTCATAACCTATAATGTGATGGCTGGGCCCCTATAACCTATAATGTGATGGCTGGGCCCCTCATACCCTATAATGTGATGGCTGGGCCCCTATAACCTATAATGTGATGGCTGGGCCCCTATAACCTATAATGTGATGGCTGGGCCCCTCATAACCTATAATGTGATGGCTGGACATATAGGTTATCGAGGGGCCCAGTATACAGCCTGCATTGTGTCTGGGGCCCCTTCATATTACCCCATACCCTCCAGGGGGGGCAATAGCGGGTATTAACCCTTTATATGCCACCCCTGGCCTCCCCAACAGATCTGACATAAAGCTTCTCACACTGCAGAGAACTACAAAGCTTCGTGTTAATGAGACTCAGCTGTACCCTGCGCCTGTTCCCGGACCGCGGCCGCTCATTGTCACCTGTTTCCTGTTACCGCCAACGGTTATACGCCAACCAATGCTGCGCCAGGGGAGGAGCTACTGACCACAGGGGCTTACACTCTATTAGGGTATAAGGGAGGATACAGGAGGAGAAGAGCTTACACTCTATTAGGGTATAAGGGAGGATACAGGAGGAGAAGAGCTTACACTCTATTAGGGTATAAGGGAGGATACAGGAGGAGAAGAGCTTACACTCTATTAGGGTATAAGGGAGGATACAGGAGGAGAAGAGCTTACACTCTATTAGGGTATAAGCGAGGATACAGAAGGAGAAGAGCTTACACTCTATTAGGGTATAAGGGAGGATACAGGAGGGAGAAGAGCTTACACTCTATTAGTGTATAAGGGAGGATACAGGAGGAGAAGAGCTTACACTATATTAGGGTATAAGGGAGGATACAGGAGGAGAAGAGCTTACACTCTATTAGTGTATAAGGGAGGATACAGGAGGAGAAGAGCTTACACTCTATTAGTGTATAAGGGAGGATACAGGAGGAGAAGAGCTTACACTCTATTAGGGTATAAGGGAGGATACAGGAGGAGAAGAGCTTACACTCTATTAGGGTATAAGGGAGGATACAGAAGGAGAAGAGCTTACACTCTATTAGGGTATAAGGGAGGATACAGGAGGAGAAGAGCTTACACTCTATTAGGGTATAAGGGAGGATACAGGAGGAGAAGAGCTTACACTCTATTAGGGTATAAGGGAGGATACAGGAGGAGAAGAGCTTACACTCTATTTGGGTATAAGGGAAGATACAGAAGGAGAAGAGCTTACACTCTATTAGGGTATAAGGGAGGATACAGGAGGAGAAGAGCTTACACTCTATTAGGGTATAAGGGAGGATACAGGAGGAGAAGAGCTTACACTCTATTAGGGTATAAGGGAGGATACAGAAGGAGAAGAGCTTACACTCTATTAGGGTATAAGGGAGGATACAGGAGGAGAAGAGCTTACACTCTATTAGGGTATAAGGGAGGATACAGGAGGAGAAGAGCTTACACTATATTAGGGGTTATTGTTTTTATGATTTGACTCTTTTGATAGATATAAATATGTGGGACAGTAAATCTGATGCGATACAATATATTTATATATAAAGGTATAATCGGCGCGCCCCTGTGCGTCATGTGACGGGCGTTGGATAATCTTCCCAGATTACAGAGCGCAGCGTGCCAGGCGAGGCAAAGGGGAACTCTGCCAACAGCTAGCAGTGTGGAGGATGGTCACATGACACAGTGACATCATCGTGACCTCCCATTCCTTAAAGGGAATCTCAAAAAGTGAGAAGGGCTGGTGGCCGGGCTGTTATGCTGCTCCCCTATTATGGTTACTTTTTACATTTTTTTCTACCTTGTTTTCAACGTGTTCCCATGTTCTACCATTTTCCTCTCTTGTCACCTTCCCTACAACTTCCTTCCTCTTTTTTTTTTTTACATTTCCTTTTGCCTCTTTTTGTTTTTTTGTTTTTTCTCTCTCTTTTATTGCTCTCTCACTCCTTTCATTTCCATATTTTTCCTCTAACTCTCCCGTGTTCCTTTGTTTCCTTGTTCCATGTATCTGCTTTCTTTCTTTTCTTTCTCTTTTCTGATTTTCATTTTTCCCTCTCCTTTTCTTCCCCTATTCATCTATTTCCCTATTTTATCTCTTTTCACCTCCCCTCCATCTCTTCTGCATTTCCTTGTTCCATTATTTGTGCTTTCTTTTCCTTTATCTCTCCTTTTCTTGCCCTATTCATCTCTGTTTCCCTCCTATTTTTATCTCTATGATGGTCCTTTCTTTTTTTTTTTACCTCCCCTCTATCTCTATTTCCCTTCTACATCATCTTGTGCCTCTTTTCTTTTTTCAATTTTTTAATTTCTTCATTCCCTAATTTTCCCTTTTTTCTTCATTCAATTCATCTCTTTCTCTCTCTTTTCACCTCCCCTCCATCTCTTCTGCATTTCTTTGTTCCATTACTTCTGCTTTCTTTTCCTTTCTCTCTCTGTTTACTGCTTTTCATTTTCCCTCTCTTTTTCTTCTCCTATTCATCCCTGATTCCCTCCTTTTTTATCTCTATGATGGTCCTTTCTTTTTTCACCTCCCCTCTATCTCTCTTTCTCTTCTACATCATCTTGTGTCTCTTTTCTTTTTTACATGTTTTCAGTTTCTTCATTCCCTATTATTTTTCTTCCTTTCCTTTTTTCTTCATTCAATTCATCTCTTTCTCTCAGTCCCCCTTGTTCCTTCCATCTCCCTCTCTTGTCACCTTCCCTACATCTTCAATTCTATACTACATTTCCTTGTCCCTCTTTTACGCTTTCTTGGTTTTTTTAACTAATTTCTTTCTTTCTTTTTCTGTGTTTTAACTTTTTCTTTCCGCTCTTTCTTTCATTTCACTTCCATCTTTTTTCCCATAACCCATTATGGGTTAATAATGGGTTATATAAAATAATAAAATATGGTTAATATAAATGGGTTAATATAAATAATAAAATATGTTTTTCTCTCTATCTCTTCTGTATTGCCTCCATAGCTCTCTCTTTGTACCTTTCCCTCAATTTCTCTCCTTTCTACATTTCCTCGTCCTTCTTTTTCCTTTTCTTTCTCCTCTTTTCCTGTTTCTTTTCTTTTATTCTCCATGTTTCTTCTTTCATCCAACAGCGCGTGCCCAAGCCGCGGCCGCATCCCTCTAGCAGGGCGCCAGGTATTTGTGAATGGTCGGCCCTGGACACCCTCCCTGTTAGAGGGAAGCGGGGGACGCGGCATTCAGCGCACTCGGAGCCCTTCGCATTAGACAGCGTGACATCAGCAGCTCCGAGCACGCTGATTGGACAAACGGCCGCGCATGTGCCATAGGGCCAGTGAAGGTCCGGATTAATGTGAGCAATCTGTATGTACAGGGTGTGGGAAGCATATAATATAGACTTATTCAGGGTGAAGGTCCGGATTAATGTGAGCAATCTGTATGTACAGGGTGTGGGAAACATATAAGATAGACTCTTATTCAGGGTGAAGGTCCGGATTAATGTGAGCAATCTGTATGTACAGGGTGTGGGAAGCATATAATATAGACTTATTCAGGGTGAAGGTCCGGATTAATGTGAGCAATCTGTATGTACAGGGTGTGGGAAACATATAAGATAGGCTCTTATTCAGAGTGAAGGTCCGGATTAATGTGAGCAATCTATATGTACAGGATGTGGGAAACATATAAGATAGACTCTTATTCAGGGTGAAGGTCCGGATTAATGTGAGCAATCTGTATGTACAGGGTGTGGGAAACATATAAGATAGGCTCTTATTCAGGGTGAAGGTCTGGATTAATGTGGGCAATCTGTATGTACAGGGTGTGGGAAACATATAAGATAGGCTCTTATTCAGAGTGAAGGTCCGGATTAATGTGAGCAATCTGTATGTACAGGGTGTGGGAAACATATAAGATAGACTCTTATTCAGGGTGAAGGTCCGGATTAATGTGAGCAATCTGTATGTACAGGGTGTGGGAAACATATAAGATAGGCTCTTATTCAGAGTGAAGGTCCGGATTAATGTGAGCAATCTATATGTACAGGATGTGGGAAACATATAAGATAGACTCTTATTCAGGGTGAAGGTCCGGATTAATGTGAGCAATCTGTATGTACAGGGTGTGGGAAACATATAAGATAGGCTCTTATTCAGGGTGAAGGTCCGGATTAATGTGGGCAATCTGTATGTACAGGGTGTGGGAAACATATAAGATAGGCTCTTATTCAGAGTGAAGGTCCGGATTAATGTGAGCAATCTGTATGTACAGGGTGTGGGAAACATATAAGATAGGCTCTTATTCAGGGTGAAGGTCCGCTTTAACTTGGTCCTATATATATAAAAAAAAAAAAATAATACCACTCCACGTTTCTGGCCAGAAGTACAGAAAGCAGTGACGTAACAGTTAACATAAAGGTGACGTCACTCTTTAGTTTAGCTTGAGATGAGCGAATCGCCATTGATGACAAGCAGATGGAGAGAGAGATGCGCGAGCGCAGGGGGCGGTGACGTCACAGAGCTCAGGCGCCGCTCATACAGTTTGTAGCGACTCCGGCACAACATCGGCGACTGTGACGTCACAGAGGAGGGCAGAGCGGTACCTGGGCAAGGGGCCGTGACGTCACCGGGCGGTAGGTGGGAGCTGGTGACGTGTGTCGGAGAAAAAAAAAAAGGATGGCGAGCGCGGCGGAGGAGGGCAGCGCGCCCGGGCACCAGGTAACCCGGCTCACCCGAGATACCCCCCCCCCGAGGGGCAGTAATAGATGGGGGTCACGTGACGGGCTGCCAGTATCACCCCCCTCCCGGTTATATAACCTTCATGGCATCATGCTAACAGGGTACCCGATAGGGTCCATTAAAGAATAATCAACCCCTCCTCATTCATGCCGATCCCCTATAGATCCCCCTCACAAACACTGATATCATTATATAAGGGCAGACCACCCTATAGACCCCCCTGTTGGGTGCTAAGTAATCCAGTAGCTATAGCTCCCACCTATAGAATCTATTATAGAAGCGTAACCCCCCCCCCCCCCCCCCCCCTCATCAGCCTGCTCCAATTATACGCAGTGCTCCAATGTCACCCTATAGAATATATTCTAAAATACTCATATTCACCGATAGTGAGGGACACCCCCCCACTCCTATTTAATGCCCTTTGGATGACAGTACTATCGCCGTTACAGCGCCCACCTATAGAATCCTTTATAGAAGTATAGATCCCCTCACCATCCTCATATACACTGATAGTGAGTGAGACCCCCCCCCCACTCCTATTTCACGTCAGTCCCTCTTTGGATGACAGTACTATCGCCGTTACAGCGCCCACCTATAGAATTCATTATAGAAGCATAGATCCCACTCTGTCCTATAGACACCCCCTCCCCAGCATCCCCACCAGCCTCAGGCTGCCCTCATAATACGTAGTGGTATCATATAGAAGGGTCTTGTCTGGCACCTAGTAGCTCTTGATCAGGGCGAGGTCACATGTCACCCTATAGAATCCATTATAGAATCCATTATATCATCACATTCCCTTGCAGTGACCACCCCAACATCATTCTACATGCCAGTCCACCCTTAGATATTACCCCTACAGCTCCCACCTATAGAATCCATCATAGAATAATAATATTCCCTTTAGAGACCCCCCTTCCCCCATAATGCTCCTAGAAGCCACTACAGCACTATCACCACTACAGCTCCCACCTATAGAATTCTTTATAGAATCATCGAGCCCTTCATCATAAGTCTCCCCTCCCCTATAGAGACCCCCCCCCGCATCCACATCAGTCTCAGACCATCATAGATATTATTATGTGACATGCTATAGTCTCCATGCTTCCCATATAGGCTGTCAGCACATCACCCCTCCATGTGCCCGACTGCTGTCACCTGTCATCCTATAGACAACAGCGCCCATCATCACACGGCCATCCGGTGTGTTCCCCTATAGAATCACATGCCTCACATACACACACACCCCTCCTCATCTCTCACACTGTTATATATAGAAGCTGCCGTTCCAATGCAGCAGTCACAGTATGGACTATAGGTGATGAGAGGCTCTGGGATGACTCCCATCATCCGCTGATGATACATATAAACCCCCCTATAGATCGCTCTTATCCGCTCACACACTGCGGCAGCCTCCTGTAAATACAGTGACCTGTGGCCTCCATCACACATCTATACACACAGTGTCCTGTAACACAATCACCCCTGCCCTCCATCACACACATATAAACACAAACACACACATCACACACGTGCACATGCAACAATCCTTCAAGTCATTCAGCTAAAGAGGAACAACACAGCAATTTCACGTTTAATGATGCTCCACTCAGGGGGGGGGGGGGGGGGGGCATCCCGAATTGGGACACCCCGATGTGTATATCACCTCAGGTCCTCGCCCCATGCACTCACCTTCCTTTCGCTCCCACGGTGCAAACCCAGACGAGAGCGAGTGCGCTGATTGGCTGAACATCCCGATTTGAGACATCCCGATTTGGGATGCCCCGCTGTTTGCAACTCTCTCTTAGTATACTATTAGTAATAATTAGTATTATTATTTTATATATTATTATTTCATACATTATTATTAGTATTATTACTATTTCATATTATTATTATTGTTATTATTATTATTATTATTTTTATATTATTATTATTACTTATATTATATTATTAATATTACTATTTTATATTACTATTATTTCCTAGATTATTATTAGTAGTAGTATTATTATTTCATATTATTATTGTTATTTTATATTATATTATTAGTATTACTATTTTATATTATTATTATTATTATTATTATTAGTAGTAGTAGTAGTAGTATTACTATTTATTTTTATTAATATTTCATATATTATTATTTCATATTATATTATTAATATTACTATTTTATATTACTATTATTCCATATATTATTATTATTATTATTATTATTATTATTATTATTAGTAGTAGTAGTATTTCATATTATTTTTTCATATTATATTATTAGTATTTCTATTTTATATTATTTTTATTTCATATATTATTATTATTATTATTATTAATAATAATAATAATAATAATAATAATAATGATAATAATACTACTATTTTTAATATTATTACTATTATTATTTTGATTATTTAATATTGGATTATTAATATTACTATTTTATATAACTATTATTATTAATATTATTATTATTATTATTATTATTATTAGTAGTAGTACTATTATTTCATATTATATTATTAGTATTTCTATTTTATATTATTATTATTATTATTATTATTATTATTTCATATATTAATATTATTATTATTTTATATTATAATTAATTCATAATATTTTATCAGTATTACTATATTAATAATAATAATAATAATAATAATAATACCACTTATTTTTACGTCTTGCGTGTGAATGGATGAGCCGTGCTCTCCTGCCAACAGCTAAATCCAACATTTCATAGAAAAATGGACGTCATGATAACCCCATCATCTGCGCTGGATCAGGGGCCCACCAGGGGATTCCCTAGTGACCTGGTGGGCCAGTCCAAGCCTGCGCATGCCCGAGCTCTGAACCCCCCCTAGTTAAGTGATAGCCGAGGCCGACGATTATTGTGAACAAAATGCGCTGCGTGTATTGCCAGCATAAAAAGCAAGCTGGGACTTGTAGTTCGCCCCCCTCCACGGGTGGGGGGGTGTGTGTACCGGGGGGGGGGGGTAATGCAGCGCGCTCCCCCCGCCAGGTAAGCGAGCGCTAGTGACAGTTAATCATTACAGGAGAGTCGGTGTGTACAGTAAATGGCTCGGCGCGCCCCCGTAACAATGCACCAAGGTCAGTCATGTAATACAGGCCGGGGGGGGGGGGGGGGGAATAATGGAAAGTTACCAACCGCGACCGTCCGGCATCAGTAACACGAAACGCGAAACCTGAGTAACATCCATCCAGAGAGTCCGGAACTTTCTAACACTGACTGCAGGAGGAAAACTAATATCACTGTGCTCCATACCATAGAAAAGCAGCAGCCGGAGGCCCCCTTTATATGTACATTGCCTCCCATCACCAGCACAGGAGCCCCATATAACAGCAATGCCATGGGTGTCACTGGGAGCTATATATATATATATGTCTAACAGCAATGCCATGGGTGTCACTGGCAGCTATATATATATATATGTCTAACAGCAATGCCATGGGTGTCACTGGGAGCTATATATATATCTAACAGCAATGCCATGGGTGTCACTGGGAGCTATATATATATCTAACAGCAATGCCATGGGTGTCACTGGGAGCTATATATATATATCTAACAGCAATGCCATGGGTGTCACTGGGAGCTATATACATATATATATATATATATATATATATATATATATATATATATATATATATATGCAATGCCATGGGTGTCACTGGGAGATATATATATATATATATCTAACAGCAATGCCATGGGTATCACTGGGAGATATATATATATATATATCTAACAGCAATGCTATGGGTGTCACTGGGAGATATATATATATATATATATATATATATATATATATATATATATCTAACAGCAATGCCATGGGTGTCACTGGGAGCTATATATATATATCTAACAGCAATGCCATGGGTATCACTGGGAGATATATATATATATATATATATCTAACAGCAATGCCATGGGTATCACTGGGAGATATATATATATATATATCTAACAGCAATGCCATGGGTGTCACCGGGAGCAGAGGAGAGTCACCAGCACAGGAGCCTCATATTAATCTATCAGCAATGCCATGGGTGTCACTAATGCTAATTGCTCTAACAAAGTAAAATAGAAAAAAATCTTCCCGGCGTTCCCCTTTATTTGCCTGATATATCACAGCTCAGCGTCTCTTTAATAATTCGGGTCCCCCTGACCGTCAGCTCTGAAGGTGACTCTGGGAATTCGCCCGGCAGCGTTTCACATCCGGGTTTAGTCCGATAATATTTTGTGCAAATATCACCGAAGGATTCTGCAGCCTGACATTGCGCAATCGCTCATTAATATTCACCTCCCTTATCATCTCTCCCCACAGAACTGCAAGAACGGCTGCGAGAATGGCGCCAACGGCCACCCCGCCGAGGACTCCTTCAAGGTGAGCCCCGCCCCCTCTGCCAAGAGGCGTCCAATCCCTGGAGACCATCACATCAGCAGCTTACATAGACTACAGCAGTCACATGACCCCCTGCCCCTCAGAGCTCACACTCTAATGTCTCCCCCACACTCACACACTGTTATTATACATTATATAGCGCTGACATATACCACAGCGCTGTACATAGAAGCAGTCACATGACCTCCTGTCCCTCAGAGCTCACACTCTAATGTCTCCTCCACACTCACACACTGTTATTATAAATTATATAGCGCTGACATATACCACAGCGCTGTACATAGAAGAGGTCACATGACTCCCTGTCCCTCAGAGCTCACACTCTAATGTCTCCTCCACACTCACACACTGTTATTATACATTACATAGCGCCAACATATACCACAGCACTGTACATAGAAGCAGTCACATGACCTCCTGTCCCTCAGAGCTCACACTCTAATGTCTCCCCCGCACTCACACACTGTTATTATACATTATATAGCGCTGACATATACCACAGCGCTGTACATAGAAGCAGTCACATGACCTCCTGTTCCTCAGAGCTCACACTCTAATGTCTCCCCCACACTCACACACTGTTATTATACATTATATAGCGCTGACATATACCACAGCGCTGTACATAGAAGCAGTCACATGACCTCCTGTTCCTCAGAGCTCACACTCTAATGTCTCCCCCACACTCACACACTGTTATTATACATTATATAGCGCTGACATATACCACAGCGCTGTACAGTAACGGACGTGCTCTGTGTTTATTTCGGGGTGTGTGTGGGATGCGCTGTGGGCGTGGTGCAGAGCTGATGGTTAGCGCAGCTGTGTAAACACAGGCATCAAATCTCATTGGCCGTCGTCAGCCTTGGCCCCGCCCCTTGACCCATTTCCCGGTCCTCTCTGCGCTGTGACGCTGAGGTTATATAAAATGTAACGTGTTTATTTTGAGCCTCGCTGGCTCCTCCCCCTTTTCTTTGTGCCGCCAGAAATAGAGGCGAGCGAACGCTGTTACACGTTCAGTCGCTGGGATCAGACAGCTGCTCGACCTCCGCAGGAAACCGGCAGATGTGATCAGCCATCAGAGGGGAGGAGGGGGCGCGCTGCGGCGCGGGTACTGAGCATGTGCGGGGGAAGGCGGCCAATGGAACGTCTGCACCACTATCCTGCACTAAGCATGAGAGATAACCCAAGGTATCAGCGGGTCCAGTACCCCGCAATTAGAACACCCGGAATACCCCTCAAAAATCATTCATTGAAAATGTAATAAAGGGCCTTATTCATGAAGGTACAGCGCCAGGTAGTGTCTGTACAGCGCCAGGTAGTGTCTGTACAGCGCCAGGTAGTGTCTGTACAGCGCCAGGTAGTGTCTGTACAGCGTCAGGTAGCGTCAGGTGAACGCCGGACACGGCAGCATTTACACATTTATGAAGCCGAATCTAGTGAGCGACTGGAACAGCGCCATGTAGCGTCCGATTCATCATTATCCCAGGCTCAGCATACAGTCTTACCTGTCACTACCTGGCGTCTCCCATACATTTCTATGAACGATCCTTAAATCCCTTTCCTGATCCCAATTTTTTTTTCCCTAAAAAACACAAACTTTCTGACATGTTTCCTGGGGAAGAAAATGACATTTTTGAAAACTTTTTGGATTAATAATATTTTTATGCAGAATTGTCCTCACATGTCTGGTATTAAAGTGTCATGTTACAATGTAATAATGTCATTCCTTATGTTTTCAGTGTCCAACCCATTACCCGTACCCCCAATGACCGAGGGTGATACAGAATAGCCTGGTGCCCATTGGCACGGGTCCAGTGTTCGGTCCATTACCCGTACCCGCAATGGCCAGGGGTACGAAATAGCCTGGTGCCCATTGGCACGGGTCCGGTATTTGCCCCATACCCCCTATGGCCAGGGGAATGAAATTGCCTGGTTCCCATTGCCATGGGTCCTGTGTTCGCCCTATTACCCGTACCCCCAATGGCTAGGGGTATGAAATAGCCATTGGCACAGGTCCAGTGTTAACTCCCGTACTCCCAATGGCCGGGGGTATGAAATAGCCTGGTGCCCATTGGCATGGGTCCAATGTTCGGTCCATTACCCGTACCCCCAATGACCAAGGGGGGTACGGAATAGCCGGGTCCCATTGGCATGGGTTTAGTGTAGAACCCATTTCCCATACCCCCAATGACCGAGTGAGGTACAGAATAGCCTGGTGCCCATTGGCACGGGTTCAGTGTTCACCCCATTACTTGTACCCCCAATGACCGAGGGGGGTACAGAATAGCTTGGTGCCCATTGGCATGGGACCAGTGTTTACCCCATTACCCATACCCCCAATAGCTGGGTGTACAAAATAGCCTGGTGCCTATTGGCACGGGTCCAGTATTCGCCTCATTACCCGTACCCCCAATGACCAAGGGGGGGTACAAAATAGCCTGGTGCCCATTGGCACAGGTCCGGTGTTTACCCCATTTCCATACCCCCCATGGCCAGGGGTACAAAATAACCCGGTGGCCATCTGCACAGGTCTTTCAACCCTAGAGACCCTCTCTGGAGGGCATAGGGGCTGTTGTTCCGGTATCTGAGTTACTGGGACCCCAGCCCCTATGCCTGGCGTTCCGTGGAGGAGGAGCTTATCCATGAAGGAGTGGGAGGAGCCTACGGCATTAATTAATAATCAATGGAAACACAGACGCTAAAAAAAAAAAACATGTGACAATGAGAAGCTTGTTGTGTCCGCTGGGTAACGCTGTATAATCCGAGTCTCCGGTATCTCCGCGCATTTCATTCCATCGCCGTGACCTCGTGTGGCCCCTCCCGCTATCCCAGCAGCCCCCCCCCTCCCCTCACGCCCGCCACGATCCCGCAGCTGCCGCTTGTTGTTCTTGGAGGTTTAGCTGAGTTTTGCTGGCCGGGAGGAAAACGCAACATCTCCCCTGCAGCCTCCAGCGCATAACAGGAAGGAAGCCCCGCGCGCCTCGCCGCCGGACGCTTCCTCGGGCAAAGAGGACCTGACATTCCAAGGCCAGCGTCAGGATTGTCTCTGATAGACACAGGTCACATGACCGATCCTTCTCTGCACAGGAGGGAGCTGGCCGGCCCTTATACTGAGATTTATATGGAGGGACGGGGTGAGGTCACATGACCGATCCCAGGATGCCGTGCTGTTGGTAAAGGAAGAGACAATGGTCCATGGGACGCCATGTGATGTTTGTGCGGCATTGTGGGTAATAGGATCAGGAATTGTGATCCTCCAACAATCAGCTCTTGTGGAATAAAGTCTCCTGAGCCGGGAAATGCGAAATCCCAGAACTGGCACCAAAACGGCGGCTCATGACGCTTAAAGGGTCAGTCCCGAATCTTTTAGTTTATGGGAGCAGCCATGATGGGATTACTACGGCTGCCGCCCCATTGTCTGCTATTGAGATGTAGGAGACAAAAAGGATCGGTCATGTGACCTCACCCTGACCCTCCATATAAATCTCAGTATAAGGGCCGGCCAGCTCCCTCCTGTGCAGAGAAGGATCGGTCATGTGACCTCACCCTGACCCTCCATATAAATCTCAGTATAAGGGCCGGCCAGCTCCCTCCTGTGCAGAGAAGGATCGGTCATGTGACCTCACCCTGATCCTCCATATAAATCTCAGTATAATGGCCGGCCAGCTCTCTCCTGTGCAGAGAAGGATCGGTCATGTGACCTCACCCTGACCCTCCATATAAATCTCAGTATAATGGCCGGCCAGCTCTCTCCTGTGCAGAGAAGGATCGGTCATGTGACCTCACCCTGACCCTCCATTGAAATCTCAGTATAAGGGCCGGCCAGCTCTCTCCTGTGCAGAGAAGGATCGGTCATGTGACCTCACCCTGACCCTCCATATAAATCTCAGTATAAGGGCCGGCCAGCTCCCTCCTGTGCAGAGAAGGATCGGTCATGTGACCTGTGCAGAGAAGACGTGTGGGGTCCCCTTTAATAATATTTGCAGCGCCGGTATCTGAGGTCGTTTCCTTTCTGATGACTCAGGTCCCGGATTCCCGTCCATCCTGGAAAACATTTCCCGCATGTGACCGCCCCCCCAACACACACAACATATTAGCCCGGACCTTCACCAGGATTTAATGAAAAGCCCAAACCCTTATAAAACGATTCCCCAGCATCTAATATTAATATATTTTAACTTTTAAGTCACTTACTTATTATTCTTTCCCCCACTGGGCTGCAACTCTGTTCAGGACTTTAGGATACGGGCGCCGCCATCTTGACTCAGAAGCATCACACTTACTGAGGAGAGGAGAGCGGGATAAAGTGCAGTGGGGCGGGGTTATAGCTGTGCTTTGCTCAGACAGAGCAGAGCTGGGGTCAGGGAAAGGTCAGCAATCCCAGAATGCAGAGCAGCACAGTTAGAAGGCACTTCCTGTTTGCAGGCTGCCTGATGCTCCATGAGCTGCCATCTTGGATGTTTAAAGGCTCATAACATGCAGTAGATGCAGGTGGGATGATTTTTAATGTGAGCAATCTGTATGTACAGGGTGTGGGAAACATATAAGATAGGCTCTTATTCAGGGTGAGGGTCCGGATTAATGTGGGCAATCTGTATGTACAGGGTGTGGGAAACATATAAGATAGGCTCTTATTCAGGGTGAAGGTCCGGATTAATGTGAGCAATCTGTATGTACAGGGGGGAAACATATAAGATAGGCTCTTATTCAGGGTGAAGGTCCGGATTAATGTGAGCAATCTGTATGTACAGGGTGTACGAAACATATAAGATAGGCTCTTATTCAGGGTTAAGTTCCAGATTAATGTGGGCAATCTGTATGTACAGGGTGTGGGGAACATATAAGATAGGCTCTTATTCAGGGTGAAGGTCCGGATTAATGTGAGCAATCTGTATGTACAGGGTGTGGGAAACATATAAGATAGGCTCTTATTCAGGGTGAAGGTCCGGATTAATGTGGGCAATCTGTTTGTACAGGGGGGAAACATATAAGATAGGCTCTTATTCAGGGTGAAGGTCCGGATTAATGTTAGCAATCTGTATGTACAGGGTGTGGGAAACATATAAGATAGGCTCTTATTCAGGGTGAAGGTCCGGATTAATGTGAGCAATCTGTATGTACAGGGTTTACGAAACATATAAGATAGGCTCTTATTCAGGGTGAAGGTCCGGATTAATGTGGGCAATCTGTATGTACAGGGGGGAAACATACAAGATAGGCTCTTATTCAGGGTGAAGGTCCGGATTAATGTGGGCAATCTGTATGTACAGGGGGGAAACATACAAGATAGTCTCTTATTCAGGGTGAAGGTCCGGATTAATGTGGGCAATCTGTATGTACAGGGGGGAAACATACAAGATAGGCTCTTATTCAGGATGAAGGTCATTTCTCATCCCCACCCTGTACTTTGTGCTTCTACTCCTCTTTCAGGTGTGTGACCTCACCATCGAGCTGACCGCCGAACCCAAACCCAAACCCGACCCCAGCGGCCTGGTGTTTGGGGCGGAGTTTACCGATCACATGTTGCTGGTGGAATGGTCGGCGGGCAAGGGCTGGCAGCGGCCGGCAATCAAACCTTTCCAGAACCTCGGCATCCACCCCGCCTGCTCCGCCCTCCACTACGCCATCCAGGTGAGGACAGTGTGCATGCCCCGCCCCCTAATTAACTGTGATCATGTGACAGTGAGTGTAATACACACACTGACCACTAGAGGGAGCACATTCCTACATCACACTAAGCAGAAGAGGCTCATGATGGCAGTGCTCCCTCTAGTGGTCGTTATGATGTCACTGTCGTATTGCTGATGTCATACCCGTCTCCCCCGTGCAGCTGTTTGAGGGGATGAAGGCGTACCGCGGGGTGGACGGAAAGATCCGGCTGTTCCGGCCGCAGCTGAACATGGACAGGATGCTGCGATCTGCCCTCAGGATGACCCTGCCGGTGAGTGCTATGCATGCTGGGAAACGGAGGAGAGGGGGCTAAGAGCTCAGTGCAATGTATGCTGGGAAAAGGAGGAGAGGGGGCTAAGAGCTCAGTGCAGTGTATGCTGGGAAGGGAGGACAGGGGGCTAAGAGCTCAGTGCAGTGTATGCTGGGAAACGGAGGAGAGGGGGCTAAGAGCTCAGTGCAGTGTATGCTGGGAACGGAGGAGAGGGGGCTAAGAGCTCAGTGCAGTGTATGCTGGGAACGGAGGAGAGGGGGCTAAGAGCTCAGTGCAGTGTATGCTGGGAACGGAGGAGAGGGGGCTAAGAGCTCAATGCAGTGCATGCTGGGAACGGAGGAGAGGGGGCTAAGAGCTCAGTGCAGTGTATGCCGGGAACGGAGGAGAGGGGGCTAAGAGCTCAGTGCAGTGTATGCCGGGAACGGAGGAGAGGGGGCTAAGAGCTCAGTGCAGTGTATGCCGGGAACGGAGGAGAGGGGGATAAGAGCTCAATGCAGTGCATGCTGGGAAAAGGAGGAGAGGGGGATAAGAGCTCAGTGCAGTGCATGCTGGGAACGGAGGAGAGGGGGCAAAGAGCTCAGTGCAGTGTATGCCGGGAATGGAGGAGAGGGGGATAAGAGCTCAATGCAGTGCATGCTGGGAAAAGGAGGAGAGGGGGATAAGAGCTCAGTGCAGTGCATACTGGAAAAAGGAGGAGAGGGGGATAAGAGCTCAGTGCAGTGCATGCTGGGAAACAGAGGAGAGGGGGCTAAGAGCTCAGTGCAATGCATGCTGGGAAACGGAGGAGAGGGGGCTAAGAGCTCAGTGCAATGCATGCTGGGAAACAGAGGAGAGGGGGCTAAGAGCTCAGTGCAATGCATGCTGGGAAACGGAGGAGAGGGGGCTAAGAGCTCAGTGCAATGCATGCTGGGAAACGGAGGAGAGGGGGCTAAGAGCTCAGTGCAATGCATGCTGGGAAACGGAGGAGAGGGGGCTAAGAGCTCAGTGCAGTGCATGCTGGGAAACAGAGGAGAGGGGGTAAGAGCTCAGTGCAATGCATGCTGGGAAACAGAGGAGAGGGGGCTAAGAGTTCAGTGCAGTGCATGCTGGGAAAAGGAGGAGAAGCTCAATGCAGTGCATGCTGGGAAAAGGAGGAGAAGCTCAATGCAGTGCATGCTGGGAAAAGGAGGAGAAGCTCAATGCAGTGCATGCTGGGAATAGAGGGTGGTCTAGGAGAGGGAGCTAATAGGGTGTTAGCTGTGGGCAGGACAGTCTCTTCCCCCTGCAGACGGCAGCTCTTCCTTTCTCATCCCCCCCCCCCCCCTCAGGCGTTCGATACGGAGGAGCTGCTGGAGTGCATCAAGAAGCTCATCGACCTTGACCGTGATTGGGTGCCGGAGTCCAGCGAGGCCAGCCTCTACGTCCGGCCTGTCTTCATGAGCACCGAGGTAAGACTGCGTCCTGATTGGCTGTGAGCCGCGGGGGAGGGCTCGTGGCCGCTTTACAATGTATCGCAGCTGGTTACAGTTAATACAATTAGAAAACATCAGCAGCAGCCTGGCTGTAACAATGTAACACTCACCAGGCTTTTCAGAATGACTCATCTTGTTTGTTATAGTCACAGCAGGAGGAAGAGATAATTCATTCTGAATTTTTTTCTTTTTTTAAAGTGGACCAGAACCCAGGACGGCCAGTTCTGAAGTCTCTAAAAGACTCCAGGGCTGGCCACTACTACCTAATGCGTGCAACCCCCACAGTCACTGGTATACCTACCTATTCCAGCGGCTCCCACAGTGTTGTAAACATCAGCAGCAGCCTGGCTGTAACAATCTAACGCTCACCAGGCTTTTCAGGATGATTCATCTTGTTTGTTATAGTCACAGCAGGAGGAAGAGAAAATTCATTCTGAATTTTTTTTTCCTAATGCACAGCACGGCCTGTTGCATGAAGTCCTTACATCTGGGTATTCCGCCACAAGGTGGCGCAGTGGACTGCAGAATACCTGTGGCTCCTCCCGGCCCCATATAAAAACAGTAATCACCCATAGACCTCCAGTGTTTCCTGTGCAGTCATACTGCGAAGATAGAAGATGGCTCTCTATGTTGCGCAGGTGAGCGGGGCAACCAAGCCTGCAGCCCTGCAAGTCTATTTCCACCCGCTTCCAGACCCTCTGTGTCTCCCAGCCTCGGCTGTCGGATCGGGTGAGGGTAGAGGAGCACTGGGGTCAGGTGCACAAAGGGGAGCCAGCCATAGGCTTTTATGGTGAGCCTACTGAGGGATGAAGAGATCCTGCCTTCGCTATGTGTAGGGGGTGAGTTGTGTTTGGGGACTTGTGTCCCTTGCCAGTCTCCTCTTTTTTATTCTGTCTTCCTTCCCTGTGGTGTCTCCTGCCCCTCTCCCTACCCTCCGGCCCCATTTAGACGACTCCCGCCGCTGCCTGTCCTCTCTCTGCTCCCCCTCTCCCCGACAGGTGTTCGTCGGGGGGGTGGGGGGCAGAGGGGTAGCGGCGGGTGGTGATTTGGTTGTTGTCCCGTCTTGCTGTCTAGCCACCACCGCGGTTGTTGCGTGCTGGTGCCCTGTGTCCGGAGGCCCATCCTTCCACGTGGGCTGCGGCGGTGATCTGTTTGTCTGATCTTCCATTCACGGTTGGCCCGGCTGGACGGTGATCGCCTGGGTGCGCTGCACGCACTGTGCCTTTGGTCCGTGAGTCCCCCATGGGGGTTGCTTCTTCTTGTTGGGGCATGTACTGCGGGATGCTAATGTTTATTTTTTTGGTTATGTCTTTCAGGCGGGATAACTGTGTATTGTGGTTTCTCCCGGTCCCTCCCCCCTCACCTTTTTCCCTCCTGGCCCTCTCTGTGGGCATCCCTTGGGGGGCATCCCGGGTGGCTTTATTAGCCCTTACCCTATACTGGCATATTGCGCCTGTGTTAATCACCATATGGAGGCTTCTGGGGACGGCATGCTCAGGGGTCCTTCGGGGCAACCTCGGCTATGTGTCATGTGCGGGGCATACCCTTTGAGTGGTGGCAGCGAGGTTTGTGTGCCGTGCGCCCAAAGTATTATTGCGGACCAGGCTGGGGTGAGCGTTTCTCTTCCCAGTTCTGCGCTCCCTCCGGCATCTCCTACTCCCCCCGCGCCTGCATTTAGCCCCCAGTGAGGGGAATACTAGCAGGGGGTCCCAATCTGATCTGGCACTACGTGTGGCCAGCATCTAAAGGCAGCTGGCTCGACCTGTGATGGGCAAGGCCTTGACACCGCACCTTCCCTCTTTGCCGAGGAAGATGAGGGCCTTCATGTGTTTGGTGGCCGTGACTCCCTAGAGGAGGGTGAGCTTTTCCATGATTCAGACTCATCTGGGGACCATCAGGAAGGGTACGACTCAGAAGAGGATACCGGGCTCCCTGTTGACACTGATAGACTGTTGTTGGACATTTTGGAGACTTTGCACATCGCCCCCCCTAAGGTGGCGAAGAGGAAGCAGGGTGAGCTCTTTCGCCCTGACAAGCAACACTTGGAGTTCCCGGAGCAGGGTCATTTCTCCAATATGGTGCTCAAGGAGTGGGAACAGCCTAACAGATTGCCCACGGTGCCCAAGGGATTGGACAGAAGGTATCCTTTTTCTGCTGACCCGGTCAAGCGCTGGTCTTGTCCCCCTGAAGTGGATGCTCCTGTTCTAGGACTGTCTAACATGTCGGTCATGCCGTCCCCTGACACTACTACACTGCGTGATGGCGCGGACCGCCGTATGGATCAGCTGGCCTGTCATGCTTTCACCTTTGTAGGGGCAGGCCTGCATCCTGTTTGTGCCGCAGCCATTACGGCCATTGCCCTTCAGAAGAAGATCAAGCGTCTCACGGATGGCGCCATGGCTGGTAGGAGGAGGGAGGATTATAGGGCCCTCCTGCTTTTCTCTGATTTTGTTGCATTTGTGCTCGGCCCTTTCGGGGCCCTCTGCTTCCTTCCCCTCCTTTCGTGCTTCCAGAGTAGGTCGTGGCTCCCTCTTCTCGAGTAGCTGCAGAGATTCTTGGGGCCGTGGCAGATCCCGTGGTCGTCCCGGTCTCTCATGGGGATCCAAGCCCAAACCCCCTCCCAAGGCCCTTCAGGCATGAGGAGGCGCCCTCACCCATCCGGGTGGGGGGAGGGTTTCGGCTCTTTGCTCACGTCTGGAGGCTTCGCTTCTCAGACCGGTGGATTCAGAAGGTGGTGTCCTCCGGTTACAGGATAGAGTTTGCAACCTGGCCACCCCCAAGATTCCTTAGATCACGGTTGTCTCAAAACCCTCTGTCAGCTCAGGGTTTGCGCCTAGCAGTTCAACGCCTGTTGGAGTCAGGAGTCGTCTGCCAGGTACCTTACCAGGAACAGTGTCAGGGGTACTACTCCAATCTTTTCACGGTCCCCAAAAAGGACGGTTCTCTGAGGCCCATCCTGGATTTGAAGGGTCTCAACAGGTTTGTCCGGTTCAAGCACTTTCGCATGGAGACACTACGCTCTGCTGTCAGTACCCACTGGCCGGGCGACTTCATGACCACTGTGGACATCAAGGATGCCTATCTTCACGTACCAATCTTCCCAGGTCATCAGAGATTTCTGAAGTTCGCTATCAGTTTGTGGCCTTACCGTTTGGTATCACCTCGGCGCCTCGGGTGTTCACCAAGGTGCTGGCGGGCGTAATGGCACTTCTGAGGAACCGGCTCAGTTTCTTCATCAGGCCGAGAAGGATACTCAGGTGGTGACATCCACTCTCCAGCCCTTCGGCTGGGTGATCAACTATCCCAAGTCTTCACTGTCTCCGTCTTTGGCGAGGTCCTTTCTGGGCATGACTCTGGATACCTCTCAGGTCAAGGTATTTCTCCCTCAGCAGAAGGTGGAGGGCCTTCAGTTGCAGGCACAGGCTCTGCTTTTGTGTCATCATCCCTCCATTCACATGAGACCTCTTCAGTTGCATCTCTTGTCAGTTTGGGATCGGGACCCTGTGTCCCTGGATCAGGAGTTTGCTCTGTCCCCTCTGGCCAGGCAGTCAATCTCGTGGTGGCCGGACTCGAGGAATCTTCTAGTGGGCAGAACCTTTCTGCCGCCGTGCTGGGAGATTGTCACCACGGATGCCAGTCTGACCGGTTGGGGGGGAGTTTGGAAGTCTTTGAAATTTCAGGGTCAGTGGGGCCCCGAGGAGGCCCATGCACCCATCAACATTCTAAAACTGCGGGCGACCAGGTTGATTCTCTCCCAGTTGACCCCACACCTTCGGGGTCGGGCTGTTCAGATTCACTCGGACAACCAGACGGCGGTTGCCTACATCAATCATCAGGGGGGGACTTGGAGCAAGCGAGCCCTCAAGGAACTGTCCCTGATACTGTCTTGGGTGGAAGAGAATGTCCCTTGTATCTCGGTGGTCTACATTCCGGGGGTGGAGAACCTGGAGGCAGACTCCCTGAGCAGGGGGACGTCTCGGCTGGGGGAATGGTCCCTCAGCAACAAGGTATTTCACTCCCTGTGTCACCGCTGGGGTCAGCCGGATGTGGACCTGTTTGCGTCCCACCACAATCACAAGCTTCCAAGATTTGTCTCCCTGTCGCAGGATCCACTGGCCTCTGGCACGGATGCGCTAGCAATTCCTTGGACGGAGTTTCGGCTCCTCTATGTGTTCCCTCCCTTTCCTCTGCTGGGCAGGGTGCTGCGCAAGATAGCCCAGGAAGGGGTACCAGCCATTCTGGTGGCCCCCTGTTGGCCAAGGAGGGTGGGGTTTGCAGACGTCGTGCAGTTGGCAGCAGATCGGTACACCTTGCCCAAGGATCCAGATCTTCTCACTCAGGGACAGCTGCGCCATCCCAATTTACAAATGCTGGCTTTAACGGCTTGGCTGCTGAAACCTCCATCTTGATGGATAAGGGGTTACTGGCCTCTGTTGTTGATACCATGATTAGGACTAGGAAGAAGTCTTCGTCCTTTATCTACTACAGGGTCTGGCATGCTTACATTGCCTGGTGTGAGTCCAAGTCTTTTCCTTGTCGGTTGTTTTCTATCCCCAGGATTCTGACCAATATGTATTCATATATACACACATTTGTATATGTGTTCGGCTGATATGATGTTAGAATTCTGCTGTTGTATAGATGCATTATTGCTGCAGTATATGTGGGGTCTTTAAAACTTCAAAACTGATCATGTTATCATAAGGGCTGTGCGGTGTGACTATAGAAGTCATGTGATATTGTATAACCATATGTAACAACTGTATCTTCTTATTGTTCCGCACTAATAGCTACATATTCTTGACTCGCTGTGTGATTGAGCTGGAGATAGCTGCTGTTATATAGATACACTTTTGGACACACTCCATGCAGACTGCATGTCACTATAGATTTCAACTTACATTAGGTATAATAGCAGCGTGGTCTCTCCAGCCGAACACATATACAAATGTGTGTATATATGAATACATATTGGTTATTCTTAAGATATGAGGTACCCCACATACTGGACATATTGTGTATATATGTGTATAGATATTTAGTGTATGTATATTTCATGTGACATTTTTTCAATATATAAACAATTTTTGCAAATCATAATATTTTGGTGTGCGCCTACCTTTGTATATATCTATTTGTCAGTAAGTTGGGGATCATTGGAGGATTGATCCCTTGTGAGGCAGCACCCTTTTGCCTTTTTGGTTCTTTTTTTTCTTTTTTCTTTTTTGAAATGAACTTTTAATTGGAGTGCCGACCATACCATTTAAATTTTGTTTATCCCCAGGATTCTGGAATTTTTACAACATGGTTTGGATTCGGGCCTTCAACTTAGTACCCTCAAGGGACAGGTGTCAGTTCTGGCTATTTTTTTCCAAAGATCCTTTGCCAATCACCGGTTGGTTAAGACTTTTTTCCAGGGAGTTACTCATGTGTGTCCGCCACGTAAGCCTATGCTACTGGTTTGGGACTTAAATCTGGTATTATCTGCTCTGCAGGGTCCTCCCTTTGAGCCTATCCATGGGGCTGCTTTGCCCATTCTGACTCTTAAGGTGGCCTTTTTGGTGGCTTTTACCTCAGTCAGGTGAGTTTCTGAGCTGGCGGCGCTTTCCATCAAACCTCCTTATTTTGAGCGGCATCAGGATAAGGTGGTGTTATCCTGTGGCCGGATTTCTTGCCTAAGGTTGTGTCTGCTTTTCATCTCAATCAGGACATTGTCTTATCTTCCTTGTGTCCTAACCCTGCTAATTCCAAGGAGCGGACCCATCATTCTCTGGATGTTGTCAGGGCTCTGAAGTTTTATTTGGTTGCTACTGAGTCTTTCAGGAAATCTGATGCTCTTTTTGTTCTTCCTGCTGGACCTAGGAAGGGTTTGCCTCCGGCTAAATCCACTATCAGCAAGTGGATCCGTCAGGCGGTGGAGCAGGCCTATTCTGCTAAAGGGAAGGTAGCTCCCTTCCGTGTTACTGCTCATTCTACTCGTGCTATTGGTGCTTCTTGGGCTTTTCAGCACCAGGCTTCTGTTGAACAAGTTTGTAAGGCCGCTACTTGGTCTTCTGTTCATACTTTTTCCAAGTTTTACAAGGTTGATGTGCGGGCCTCAGCTGATGCTGCTTTTGGCCGCAAGGTACTCCAGGCAGTGGTGGTTTAAACTGCCTGCTGTTACTCTTTGGGGATCCCACCCTACTTTATGGACACTGCTTTTGGATGTCCCAGATGTAAGGACTTCATGAAACAGGCCGTGCTGTGCATTAGGAAAAATACAATTCTGTGAGTACTTGCCTGTAGAATTGTTTTTACTATGCATGGCACGGCCTGTTTCATCCCACCCTTGTTATCGTTATTCTTGGTTGCCTCTTTATGGTGATTGTTCCAAGTTAGTTGAGAGGATTTTTGCCTTTTTTGCCTTTATTACCTCCCGGCTTCTTGTATAACTGCTTGTCAAACACTGGAGGTCTATGGGTGATTACCGTTTTTATATGGGGCTGGGAGGAGCCACAGGTCTTCTGCAGTACACTGCGCCACCTTGTGGCGGGATACCCAGATGTAAGGACTTCATGAAACAGGCCGTGCTGTGCATAGTAAAAACAATTCTACAGGTGAGTACTCACAGAATTGTATTTTTTTAAGGCAGGCCAAAACCCTGGGTGACCAGCTTTGAAGTCTCTAAAAGACTCCAGGGCTGGCCACTACTCCCTAATGCGTGCAACCCCCGCGGTCACCCGGTAAGCCTACCTATTCCAGCAGCTCCCACAGTGTTGTAAACATCAGCGGCAGCCTGCATCCCCAGCATCTCTGGCCTAAGGCACGATCCCGCGGTCAGCCACTCAGGGATGCCACTCCCTAATGCCAGGCATTAATATTCACGGCATACGGCGCTTACTGGACCAAAGCCCGTACATGCACCGTGGGGCTGCGGGAAAGTTTCGCATAATGGGGCGTCCCAAATCAGTATGCCCCTGATTTGGGAAGCCACTATGATGGGAAGCTCCACTTTAAAGTGGACCAAAACCCATGGGATCTATAAGATCCCCAAACCGATAAATTCCCTCCCCCCGGGGCATCCAAAAAAGTTGTGTGAAAACCCCCCAGGACACCCATACACTTACCTTGTTTCCCAGTCCAACAGTGCATGCGCGAGCCACAGCCGCATCCCCGCTATCCCTCTAGCAGGGCACGCTCCCTGTTAGAGGGTAGCAGGGTATGCGCCTGTCAGTCTGAGCGCACTGATTGGACGAGCGGCCGTTCATGCGTCGTAGGACCGGGAAGAGGTGAGTTTGTTTCGGCAACCTGGGGGGTTTCACACAGTGGGACGCCCCTGATCGGGGCAAGGACCTAAACCCAGGATAGTCAAAACCCTGGGTTTTGGTCCCCTTTAAACATCCAATGCGAGAACTGTCACCTGTGCAACGCCACAGCGGCCCCGCACAGCTTTATGAAATCGGGGCCACAGAGAGTAGATGGTTTTTAGGAGCTGCCTGTGACATCACACAGGTCATAAATCAGCACTGCTGGGGGGTTGAGGGGGTGAGGGACAGCGCTTCTGCTCCTTGGAACAGGTGTAAAAACGATCCAGGAGACCTCAGGAGTATACTAGTCGATCACTCGAAAGTGCAATACGTACCACATCTATAATTAGCCCGACGCGTATCGTGATGCTTCCTCAGGGAAAACCTGATCAGGGCCTTTCTAGGGATTATCTAATCCAGCCTTTTCCAGAGCAGTTATTGCAGATCACGTTGGTGTTCATGGCCGGGCATGCTGGGGTTTGTTGTGCCAGGAAAACAAGCTTCTTAAATATATATATATATATATATATATATATTTTAACTATAATTGGCCCAACGTGTATCGTGACTGCTTCCTCAGGGTAAACCAGATTAGGGCTTTCTAGGGATGATCTTATCCACCCAGAGCAGTTACGGCTTCTGGCATCACGTAGGTGTTGATGGCCGATGCTGAGAACAGGCTGTTTTATATATATATATATATATATATATATATATATATATATATATACTATAATTAGTCCAACGTGTATCACAGCACACTGGCTGCTTCCTCAGGGAAAACCTGACTAGGACTTTCTACAAATAATCTACAGCAGCCTTTTCCTGACCATGATATTCAAAGCAGTTGAACTTTGTTTTTTTTTTTTCACTTTTTGAGGAAATGTGCGAGATCTTGCTTTGTGCGCACGTTTCGTACCAACAAAAGTCGCACAAAAAAGAAAAAATAATAATAAATGGGTAAAGAATGTGTGCAAACGCCTTTACCCGTAGTGCTGAATTGACCCTATAGGGGCGCACTATATGGACCATGTGGTCTCCCTCTGCCTTCTCTCTCTGTTCATTCCCGTCATTGTGGTGTCGTCCCGTGTGCTTGTATTTTTTTTTTTATTGATTGGAACACATGAGTGTCATTTTGTTATTGTACTTCTTTGTATTTAAATAATTTTACCTATTTGTCCCTATTTGTCCCTATTTGTAGGGTCGTGCCATGGCCATTGTTCTGGCACACAGCGCTCTGACCCTTTTTTTTTTTTTTTTTATACTCACCTCGTGTTTACGTCCTCAGCCCTCTCTAGGTGTGAAGAGGCCGTCCAAGGCTCTGCTCTTCGTCATCCTCAGCCCGGTCGGGGCGTACTTTGCAGGCGGCGTTTTTAACCCCATCTCGCTGTGGGCCGACCCCAAGTATGTGCGCGCCTGGAAGGGAGGCTGCGGGGACAAGAAGGTCGGAGGGTGAGGAGTCACGTGACTTTTTTTTTGAGTATTATTTGATGTTCTAATGCTGACATGAAACCTATATTAGATGCTGCTTGGCCTTCTTTCATATAGTTAAAGGGACTGCAGATATACTGGTCTAGCCCTATGATTGGTGGTCTAATGCTTATTCCCCTAGAAATAGACCAGCAATCATAAGACTTGACCCTTGGCCTATAACTCTGCGTCAAAGTAGGCGGACTGGAGATATGCTGGTCTAGCTCTATGATCAGTGGTCTAATGCTTATTCCCCTAGCAATAGGCCACCAATTATAGGGCTCGACCCTTGGTCTATAACTCTGCGTCAAAGTAGTCGGACTGGAGATATACTGGTCTAGCCCTATGATTGGTGCTCCAATGCTTATTTCCCTAGCAATAGAACAGCAATCATAGGGCTTGACCGGTGGTCTATAACCCTGCGTCAAAGTAGGCGGACTGGAGATATACTGGAGAGCAGCCACCCCACCTGACAGCAGCACCTAGAGGCAGAATCTTGCCACTCACGCCTGGCACTCCCCCTTATTCCCCTAAAAGTAGACCACCAATCATAGGGCTCAACCATTGGAGTGCACAGTAGATAGAGCAAGCTCAGAAAAGCTGTTGAATCGGACAATTGCGGACAGCTGGGGGGAACTTAGTGGACAGCAATCCCATTTTAAAAGTGATGTGCATGCTGGAAAAAAAGTTGGCTTAGGAGAGGGAGCTAACAGCTAACTGCAGTGCATGCTGGGAATAGAGGGTGGTCTAGGAGAGGGAGCCAACAGCTAACTGCGATGCATGCTGGGAATAGAGGGTGGTCTAGGAGAGGGAGCCAACAGCTAACTGCGATGCATGCTGGGAATAGAGGGTGGTCTAGGAGAGGGAGCCAACAGCTAACTGCAGTGCATGCTGGGAATAGAGGGTGGTCTAGGAGAGGGAGCCAACAGCTAACTGCAGTGCATGCTGGGAATAGAGGGTGGTCTAGGAGAGGGAGCCAACAGCTAACTGCAATGTTATGGGAATAACATTGTTATGTTATTGTTATGTTATGCTGGGAATAGAAGAGGTTCTTGGAGAGGGAGATAACAGCTTTATGCTGTGCATTCTGGGAAAAGAGGGCGACCTGGGATAGGGAGCTAACTGGGAATAGACGTCGGTGTGGGAGAAGGAGCCTGCAATGCTCATTTCTTTTTGGTTACTCCGCCAGGAATTATGGGAACGCCCTGTTTGCCCAGTACGAGGCTCAGGATGCCGGCTGCCAGCAGGTTCTCTGGTTATACGGGGAGGATGAGCAGATCACAGAGGTCGGCACCATGAACCTTTTCCTGTTCTGGACAAATGAAGACGGAGGTAGGTCGGTAAATGCCCCGCCCTCTAAACTCCCAGAATGCCCCATAACAGATAAGGCAGCCAAATGACCCAGGCACGAGCTGTGCTGTTTAGGACCACCATCCCTCTGCACTCCATTCACCAGATATACTCTTCTAACGTCTCCCATGAACCTTCTATGCTAGATGTCTCCCCCCATCCCTTCTTACTGGATCCCTACCATCACCCTCTCCTCTAACCTCTCCCATGACCCTTCTATGCTAGATGTCTCCCCCCATCCCTTCTTACTGCATCCCTACCATCACCCTCTCCTCTAACGTCTCCCATGACCCTTCTATGCTAGATGTCTTCCCCATCCCTTCTTACTGCATCCCTACCATCACCCTCTCCTCTAACGTCTCCCATGACCCTTCTATGCTAGATGTCTCCCCCCATCCCTTCTTACTGCATCCCTACCATCACCCTCTCCTCTAACCACTCCCATGACCCTTCTATGCTAGATATCTCCCCCATCTCTTCTTACTGGATCCCTACCATCACCCTCTCCTCTAACGTCTCCCATGAACCTTCTATGCTAGATGTCTCCCCCCATCCCTTCTTACTGGATCCCTACCATCACCCTCTCCTCTAACGTCACCCATGACCCTTCTATGCTAGATGTCTCCCCCATCCCTTCTTACTGCATCCCTACCATCAGTCTCTCCTCTAACCACTCCCATGACCCTTCTATGCTAGATGTCTCCCCCCACCCCTTCTTACTGCATCTCTACCATCACCCTCTCCTCTAACCACTCCCATGACCCTTCTATGCTAGATATCTCCCCCATCTCTTCTTACTGGATCCCTACCATCACCCTCTCCTCTAACGTCTCCCATGACCCTTCTATGCTAGATGTCTCCCCCCATCTCTTCTTACGCCATCCCTACCATCACCCTCTCCTCTAAAGTCACCCATGACCCTTCTATGCTAGATGTCTCCCCCCATCTATTCTTACTGGATCCCTACCATCACCCTCTCCTCTAACGTCTCCCATGACCATTCTATGCTAGATGTCTCCCCCCATCTCTTCTTACTGCATCCGTACCATCACCCTCTCCTCTAATGTCTCCCATGACCCTTCTATGCTAGATATCTCCCCCCATCCCTTCTTACTGGATCCCTACCATCACCCTCTCCTCTAAACTCTCCCATGACCCTTTTATGCTAGATGTCTCCCCCCATCCCTTCTTACTGGATCCCTACCATCACCCTCTCCTCTAACGTCTCCCATGACCCTTCTATGCTAGATGTCTCCCCCCATCCCTTCTTACTGGATCCCTTCCATCACCCTCTCCTCTAACCTCTCTCATGACCCTTCTATGCTAGATGTCTCCCCCATCCCTTCTTAGTGCATCCCTAGCATCACCCTCTCCTCTAACGTCACCCATGACCCTTCTATGCTAGATGTCTCCCCCATCCCTGCTTACTGGATCCCTACCATCACCCTCTCTAACTTCACCCATGACCCTTCTATGCTAGATGTTTCCCCCCATCTCTTCTTACTGGATCCCTACCATCACCCTCTCCTCTAACGTCTCCCATGAACCTTCTATGCTAGATGTCTCCCCCCATCCCTTCTTACTGGATCCCTACCATCACCCTCTCCTCTAACGTCACCCATGACCCTTCTATGCTAGATGTCTCCCCCATCCCTTCTTACTGCATCCCTACCATCAGTCTCTCCTCTAACCACTCCCATGACCCTTCTATGCTAGATGTCTCCCCCCATCCCTTCTTACTGGATCCCTACCATCACCCTCTCCTCTAACGTCACCCATGACCCTTCTATGCTAGATGTCTCCCCCATCCCTTCTTACTGCATCCCTACCATCAGTCTCTCCTCTAACCACTCCCATGACCCTTCTATGCTAGATGTCTCCCCCATCCCTTCTTACTGCATCTCTACCATCACCCTCTCCTCTAACCACTCCCATGACCCTTCTATGCTAGATATCTCCCCCATCTCTTCTTACTGGATCCCTACCATCACCCTCTCCTCTAACGTCTCCCATGACCCTTCTATGCTAGATGTCTCCCCCCATCTCTTCTTACGCCATCCCTACCATCACCCTCTCCTCTAAAGTCACCCATGACCCTTCTATGCTAGATGTCTCCCCCCATCTATTCTTACTGGATCCCTACCATCACCCTCTCCTCTAACGTCTCCCATGACCCTTCTATGCTAGATATCTCCCCCCATCCCTTCTTACTGGATCCCTACCATCACCCTCTCCTCTAACCTCTCCCATGACCCTTTTATGCTAGATGTCTCCCCCCATCCCTTCTTACTGGATCCCTACCATCACCCTCTCCTCTAACGTCTCCCATGACCCTTCTATGCTAGATGTCTCCCCCATCCCTTCTTACTGGATCCCTACCATCACCCTCTCCTCTAACCTCTCTCATGACCCTTCTATGCTAGATGTCTCCCCCATCCCTTCTTACTGGATCCCTACCATCACCCTCTCCTCTAACCTCTCTCATGACCCTTCTATGCTAGATGTCTCCCCCATCCCTTCTTACTGGATCCCTACCATCACCCTCTCCTCTAACCTCTCTCATGACCCTTCTATGCTAGATGTTTCCCCCCATCTCTTCTTACTGGATCCCTACCATCACCCTCTCCTCTAACGTCTCCCATGACCCTTATGTGCTAGATGTGTCCCCCCATCCCTTCTTTCTGGATCCCTACCCCTCTCCTCTAACCTCTCCCATGACCCTTCTATGCTAGATGTCTCCCCCATCCCTTATTACTCGATCCCTACCATCGCCCTCTCCTCTAACGTCTCCCATTACCCTTCTATGCTAGATGTCTCCCCCCATCCCTTCTTACTGGATCCCTACCATCACCCTCTCATCTAACCTCTTCCATGACCCTTCTATGTTAGATGTCTCCCCCCATCCCTTCTTAGTGCATCCCTTGCATCCCCCTCTCCTCTAACGTCACCCATGAACCTTCTATGCCAGATGTCTCCCCCCATCCTTTCTTCTACTGCATCCCTACCATCACTCTCTCTAACTTCACCCATGACCCTTCTATGCTAGATGTCTACCCCCATCTTTTCTTACTGGATCCCTACCATCACCCTCTCCTCTAACCTCTCCCATGACCCTTCTATGCTAGATGTCTCCCCCCCATCCCTTCTTACTGCATCCTTACCATCACCCACTCCTCTGAATGTCTCCCACGACCCTTCTATGCTAGATGTCTCCCACCAACTCATTGCCACTATCCCTGCGCACTGGATCCCTACTATTACCCTTTTTTCTAAACATCTCCCAAGACCTTTCTCTGCTAG
This sequence comes from Gastrophryne carolinensis, assembly GCA_027917425.1. NCBI lineage: Eukaryota > Metazoa > Chordata > Amphibia > Anura > Microhylidae > Gastrophryne > Gastrophryne carolinensis. The sequence goes on along the minus strand of CM051238.1, from coordinate 6,167,978 downwards.
ATGTTTACCCCTTCCCTTCTTACTGCATCTCAACCATTACCCACTCCTCTGAATGTCTCCTACGACACTTCTCCTCCAGGTGTCTCCCACCAACCCGTTACCATCATCCCTGCTTACCAGATCCCTACCATTACCCTCTTCTAAACATCTCCCATGACCTTTCTCTGCTAGATGACAACTATTCTACCATCACCTCTCTCCATCGTACCTCTTCCATCAACTCTCTCCCACAGATGTCTAGCACCAACTAATTACCACCATCCCTGCCTAGCGGATTCCCTACCTTCACCCTCTTGTTCTTCATCCTTTCTTCATAATGTCTCCCATGACCCTTCTACACTAGATATCTACTGTCAGCCGCCACACCTCTTTCATCAACTCCACTAGATGTCTCTCACTAAATCATTACCACCATCCCTGCCTATCAGATCCCTACCCTCACCTTCTCTTCTAAACTTCTCCCATAACCTTTCTCCTCTAGATGTCTACTGCAAGCCATTCTCCACCAGATTGTACCATCACCCTCTCCTCTAACGTCACCCATGACCCTTCTATGCTAGATGTCTCCCCCCATCCCTTCTTACTGGATCCCTACCATCACCCTCTCCTCTAACCTCTCCCATGACCCTTTTATGCTAGATGTCTCCCCCCATCCCTTCTTACTGGATCCCTACCATCACCCTCTCCTCTAACGTCTCCCATGACCCTTTTATGCTAGATGTCTCCCCCCATCCCTTCTTACTGGATCCCTACCATCACCCTCTCCTCTAACCTCTCCCATGACCCTTCTATGCTAGATGTCTCCCCCATCCCTTCTTAGTGCATCCCTAGCATCACCCTCTCCTCTAACGTCACCCATGACCCTTCTATGCTAGATGTCTCCCCCCATCCCTTCTTACTGGATCCCTACCATCACCCTCTCCTCTAATGTCTCCCATGACCCTTTTATGCTAGATGTCTCCCCCCATCCCTTCTTACTGGATCCCTACCATCACCCTCTCCTCTAACGTCTCCCATGACCCTTTTATGCTAGATGTCTCCCCCCATCCCTTCTTACTGGATCCCTACCATCACCCTCTCCTCTAACCTCTCCCATGACCCTTCTATGCTAGATGTCTCCCCCATCCCTTCTTAGTGCATCCCTAGCATCACCCTCTCCTCTAACGTCACCCATGACCCTTCTATGCTAGATGTCTCCCCCCATCCCTTCTTACTGGATCCCTACCATCACCCTCTCCTCTAACCTCTCCCATGACCCTTCTATGCTAGATGTCTCCCCCATCCCTTCTTAGTGCATCCCTAGCATCACCCTCTCCTCTAACGTCACCCATGACCCTTCTATGCTAGATGTTTCCCCCCATCCCTTCTTACTGCAGCTCTACCATCACCCTCTCCTCTAACGTCTCCCATGACCCTTATGTGCTAGATGTGTCCCCTCATCCCTTCTTTCTGGATCCCTACCCCTCTCCTCTAACCTCTCCCATGACCCTTCTATGCTAGATGTCTCCCCCATCCCTTATTACTCGATCCCTACCATCGCCCTCTCCTCTAACGTCTCCCATTACCCTTCTATGCTAGATGTCTCCCCCCATCCCTTCTTATTGCATCCCAACCATCACCCTCTCCTCTAACGTCACCCATGACCCTTTGACCCTTCTGTGCTAGATGTCTCCCCCCATCCCTTCTTACTGCATCCCAACCATCACCCTCTCCTCTAATGTCTCCCATGACCCTTCTATGCTAGATGTCTTCCCCATCCCTTCTTACTGGATCCCTACCATCACCCTCTCATCTAACCTCTTCCATGACCCTTCTATGCCAGATGTCTCCCCCCATCCTTTCTTCTACTGCATCCCTACCATCACTCTCTCTAACTTCACCCATGACCCTTCTATGCCAGATGTCTACCCCCATCTTTTCTTACTGGATCCCTACCATCACCCTCTCCTCTAACATCTCCCATGACCCTTCTATGCTAGATGTCTCCCCCCATCCCTTCTTACTGGATCCCTACCATCACCCTCTCATCTAACCTCTTCCATGACCCTTCTATGCTAGATGTCTCCCCCTATCCCTTCTTACTGCATCCCAACCATCACCCTCTCCTCTAATGTCTCCCATGAACCTTCTATGCTAGATGTCTCCCCCCATCCCTTCTTACTGCATCCCTACCATCACCCACTCCTCTGAATGTCTCCCACGACCCTTCTATGCTAGATGTCTCCCACCAACTCATTGCCACTATCCCTGCGCACTGGATCCCTACTATTACCCTTTTTTCTAAACATCTCCCAAGACCTTTCTCTGCTAGATGTTTACCCCTTCCCTTCTTACTGCATCTCAACCATTACCCACTCCTCTGAATGTCTCCTACGACACTTCTCCTCCAGGTGTCTCCCACCAACCCGTTACCATCATCCCTGCTTACCAGATCCCTACCATTACCCTCTTCTAAACATCTCCCATGACCTTTCTCTGCTAGATGACAACTATTCTACCATCACCTCTCTCCATCGTACCTCTTCCATCAACTCTCTCCCACAGATGTCTAGCACCAACTAATTACCACCATCCCTGCCTAGCGGATTCCCTACCTTCACCCTCTTGTTCTTCATCCTTTCTTCATAATGTCTCCCATGACCCTTCTACACTAGATATCTACTGTCAGCCGCCACACCTCTTTCATCAACTCCACTAGATGTCTCTCACTAAATCATTACCACCATCCCTGCCTATCAGATCCCTACCCTCACCTTCTCTTCTAAACTTCTCCCATAACCTTTCTCCTCTAGATGTCTACTGCAAGCCATTCTCCACCAGATTGTACCATCACCTCTCCCCACCACATTCCTTTCATCACCCTTTTCCACCAGGTGTCTCCCACCAGCCAATTACCACCATCCCTGCGCACTGCATCCCTACCATCACCCTTTCTTTAAAAAGTCTCCCACAACCCTTCTACTCTAGATATCTCCATTGCTGGCCATACCGGTAATACCTGCCATGCTTTTTCGTAAGTATTATAGGTGATTTTTACTTCAAGGGGAGTCGCATACCGTCTTAGCATGTTTGGCCTGTTTCTCGGGTTAGTTTATATATGTATTAACATGAGAGCGTTCTTTTGCTCCATCTCAAAATCCTTCTCCACCAGATCATCACCATTACTAGTTGCACTAGACCTTCACTAAAACCCTTCTCTTCCAGATTATTACCATCACTTAGTTCCACTAGACCTGCAACACAACCTTTCTCCTCCAGATCATCACCATTACTTAGCTCCACTAGACCTCTACCACAACCTTTCTCCTCCAGATCATCATCATTACTTAGCTCCACTAGACCTCTACCACAACCCTTCTCATGATTACTCAGCTCCACTAGACCACTTCCACAACCCTTCTCCTCCAGATCCTTACCATTACTTAGTTCCAGTAGACCTCTAGTAAAACCCTTCTCCACCAGATCATTACTATTACTTAGTTCCACTAGACCTCTACCACAACCCCTCTCCTCCAGATCATCACCGTTATTTAGCTCCACTAGATCTCTATCACAACCCTTCTCATGATTACTCAGCTCCACTAGACCACTACCACAACCCTTTTCCTCCAGATCATCATCATTACTTAGCTCTTTTAGATCTCGACCAGAACTATCCAACTCGTATCTACCAGATGGTAATCCTCACTCCCCCCAACAGATATCTCCTATTATCCTCACTACTTATTCTCCACACCCAGATTGCCATCACCTAATTCTTCCCTAACAGCAGATCTTTTGATTAACCTGGTCAACCCTCACCCACACTATGTAAATCACAACATGTCTCCACCAGATCTCTATCGTCACCCTCCTAAAATGATCTCTGCCACCAACTGCCAGATCGCTTACATGTCTCCCAACAGCAGGTACCCTCCTCCAGGCATCCCCAGGCCTTTGGATGCTTTAAAGGAATCCTTTTTTATCCTTTTAGTTTGTTTACATTCAGTGGGGGGAAAGGTGAAGGTTGTCAAAGTGTGACTATATTGCAGTAATTATGGGACTGAGCAAACTGAAGCTGGTCATACCGGTAATTCCTGACATGCTCTTACAGACATATTGTAGGTGATTCTCACTTTAGGAGGAGTCACTTGACATGTTTGGGCACGTTTGCCCTGTTCCTCAAGTTAGTTTATGAACTTAAGAGCGATTGTCGCTCCACTAGATCACAACCACATTTCTTTTCCTCCAGATCATCACCGTTACTTAGCTCCACTAGACCTTTACTAGAACTATCTATCTCATATCTCATTGCTCCTTTTTGTTTTGTCTGTGACTCATTGCACAGCCCAGTGTGCAGCCCAGTCCAGCTGTAAATTGATGGTGCTGCTTGCCATTTCCTTCCTATGTCATATCTAGCAGAAGTTTATCATCACCCCCCTGATCAGATATCTCATGTTCAACACTAGACCTCTAACACAACCTTTCTCCTCCAGATCATCACCATTACTTAGCTCCACTAGACCTCTACCACAACCCTTCTTATCATTACTTAGCTCCACTAGACTTCTACCACAAACCTTCTCCTCCAGATCATCAACATGACTTAGTTCCACTAGACCTCTACCCCAACTTTTCTCCTCCAGATCATCACCATTACTTAGTTCCACTAGACCTCTACCACAACCCTTCTCCTCCAGATCACCATTACATAGCGCCACTAGACCTCTACCATAACCCTTTTTCTCGAGATCTTCACCATTACTCTGCTCCCCTAGACCTCTGCCACAACCCTTCTTCTCCAGATCATCACCATTACTTAGCTCCACTAGACCTCTAGCACAACCCTTCTCCTCCAGATCATCACCATTTCTTAGCTTCACTAGACCTGTACCCCAAATTTTCTCCTCCAGCTCATCACCATTACTTAGCTTCACTAGACCTCTAGCACAACCCTTTTTTTTTTCAGATCTTCACCATTACTTAGCTCCACTAGCCCTCTACTCCAACCCTTCTGCACCAGATCATCAACATTACTTAGCTCCACTAGATCTCAACCAGAACTATCCAACTCGTATCTACTACTCCTCCCACCAGATATCTCTTATTACCCCCACTACCTACTCTCTACACCCAGATTGCCATCACCTAATATTCTAAGTATGTCACACACCCCACTTCAAACATTAATAATTACACTAGGGTTAACGCACCGCTAGGTGGCAGCATTGCAGAGAATCTCCAAAAACTTCAACAGGCCCCTCCCGGTCTATACATACCTGGTACCTCCCAAGAACCTCCCAGTGTTGTTCTCTGCAAGGTGGCGACAAGACAGAAGAAAGATGTCTCCTGCTTGCAGGTAGCCGGGGTATCCCCCCGGCCCCCCCCGTGGTCTATTTCTGCCCGGCTCTTGTTTGATAGTATATCTATTTACTGGCAGCCTCCCAGCTTCGGCTGTAGGCCGGGCAAAAGGTAGCCGGCACCATTGGTGCCTAGGAGATTAGCTCCTCCGCTCGACCCTTCATTGCGGGGCATAGCTGGATTCCCGGAGTGGTGATCCGGATGTGGGATGCCCCCATTTAATAGTAGGTTAGCGGTCAGGATGTGCCTAGCCCTGGGACTTTAGTGATTTCACATTCCGGGGTGTGGGGCGCGTTTTGGGACCGGTGACTTGTTTGTGTGAGTGTGGCTGCTGCGCTGCTGTATTGTGAGGGCTTATGCGCTGTTTACTGTGGCGAATTTTTATTGCGGATCTGCTTTGTGTGTCTTTCTTGTCACTCTGTCTGCGTGAATGTCTCTCTCCCCTCAGGAGCCGGGGGGGGCGGGGCAGCGCGCCGCGGTCCCGCCTGTGGCTGAGCGCCGTGATCGGCGCTGGCAGCCTGCGTGTCCGGTCTGCACTGGGGGGAACAGAGGAGATCAGTGTGTGGGTCTGTTTTTTTTTTGTGCGCACTTGGGAACTGGCAGGTTGCTCCGCCGGTCCCGTCTTGGAGGCTAGCGCGGTCTCGGCCTGCTGGCGCTGACGCTGCAAGGGGGCGGGGCCGCGCGCGGGCCGCACGCTGATTGGTTGTCCCGGAGGGGCGGGGCCTTCTCGGCTCCCGCGCTCCCGGGGCTCGTCTTCCCCTCCCTCACTTCTCTGAGCGGTGTTACGGGCCGCCATCTTCTGCGGTGCCTAGCTGCGCTGTGCTCTCTCTCAGGTAGGCGTTTTAGTATTTCTTGCGGGGGATGCTCACATAAAGTTGGTGGCCTGGCCCCCCGTATTACGTCCCCTCCTCCTCCTCCTGCCTCCTCGCTCCTGCACATCTTTAAAGTGCTGGTTGTGTATTTTAACCATTTCCTCTGTCTATGGTTAATGAGGGGGGGGGGGAGGGGGGTTGTATGTTATGTTGTATGCTTGTTAGGTATTATTGTGCCTGGATTGACTCCTGTCCTCTCCCTTTGTGTCTTTCAGATCCTGGGATCCCGTCTGGCAGGGCTCTCCCGGTCTTATATACCTGGCTCGTGGGGGGTGTTTTTCATTGCACTATATATATATATATATTTATATATATTTATAAGGGTTTTTATGATATTCCCCTGGGTCAGGATCTTGTGACAATCTTTAGACAATTGTTAGGTTATTAAGGGGCATCCCGGGTCGCGTACCGCATAAATCCCTGGGTTCTGCGAATACCATAAAATTCACCACATGGAGGCTGCCACAGATACCGGGAATGGTTCTTCGGGACAATCCAAGGTGTGCGGGGGTTGTGGGACTCCGCTCCAGGGAGATGATGTCATTTTGTGTATCCCTTGTGCACAGCAGAACATTGCACGGCAGTCCAGTACTCCGGTGCCTAGCACTTCGTCAGCCGCGCCATCTCCCTCTCCCCCTCGCTTATTCCGGACCCCGTGTGACGTTGTCCTGGGCGGGGATTCGCAGTCTGAGGTATGTGCCCGTTTGACCAGCCTTGAGAAGCCGTTTTCTGCTATAGCCGCTCAGAAGGCTCCAGCTAAGCGGAAGCATCTGTCTCCGCCTCCGCCGGATTCAGATGAGGAAGTTGTGGGAGATCTGGATTGGTCGGATCGTCCCCTTGAAGATGGTGAGCTCGTTGAGGAAGAGGATTCTGATGTTCAGCAGTTGCTGGGTTCTGAGGGGGACCAGGCTGATGGCCTCCCTCTCGATTCTTCTACCATTCTGACCCAGATGTTTGAGGTTTTGGATTTGGATCCTCCGGTGGTCGCTCCTAGGCCTAAGGGTCAGCTTTTTGGGGTGTCCAAACAGCGTCTAGAGTTTCCCAGCCAACAGCATTTTGAGGAAATTGTTTTCAAGCAATGGGAGCAACCTACACGTCTTGTTGGTGTGCCGTCTAGCTGGGATAGGAAGTATCCCTTCCCGGCGGATTTGATGAAGCGTTGGTCTGTCCCCCCTGAGGTAGATTCTCCGGTCTTGGGACTGTCCAACACGGCGGTCGTGCATTCCCCTGACACGACTTCGCTCAGGGACGGCGAGGATCGCCGGGTTGATCAGCTTGCCCGTCATGGTTTTATATGTGCGGGTTCGGTGTTGAGGCCTGTCTGTGCTTCGGCTCTTTTGACTTTTGCTGTCAGGTCTATTGTCAGGGACTTGGGTGTGGATCTCGTGCCCACCAGTGATGAGTTCCTTGCGCTTAAGCGCTGCGATTCTTTCTTGTCTTTTATCCTGGCTGCTCAAGAGGATGCCATGTTGATGTGTGGCAGGGCTACTGCCTTGCTGGTGGCTATCCGGCGCTGTGTGTGGTTGAGACAGTGGACGGCTGATTTTAATTCTAAAAGATCGCTCACGGCTTTGCCCTTTTTGGGTTTGAGGCTTTTTGGTGAGAGGCTGGATTCTGTTGCCAAGGGAGGTAAGTTACCTCAGCGCAAGAAATTTCGCCGTTCCTTTCGGGGGACGGTCTCGTTCAATCCGTCCTTTCGGGGAGTCGGAGCCGGTAGGGGTGCGGGCTCCTCGGCCCCCAGGGGCGCCAGTTGGAATAGGGGCAGAGGCCGTGGCCGTCCCGCTCGCGTCTGGGGTGCCAAGCCCAAGCCGGTTGCCAAGCCCACCCAGCAATGAGGGGGCGCCCTCACCCGTTCGGGTGGGGGGACGGTTGCAACTTTTCTCCCGGGTGTGGGACCAGGAGGTCCCGGACAGATGGATCCGGGAGGTGGTTTCGGCCGGTTACAAGTTGGAGTTCGAGTCCCGTCCTCCTCCAAGGTTCTTCAGGTCTCGGGTGTCTTTGGATCCTTTGGCCGCGCAGGGGCTCCTGGCGGCAGTAAGGAATCTTCTAGATTTAGCTGTCGTTTGCCCGGTTCCTTCTTCAGAGGTAGGGCGCGGGTTTTACTCCAATCTCTTCACGGTTCCCAAAAAGGACGGGTCCTATTCTGGATTTGAAGTTTCTCAACAGGTTTATTCGTCCCCGGAAGTTCCGCATGGAAACCCTGCGGTCTGCGATCGGTTCGCTTCGGCAGGGGGACTTTATGACGTCCATAGACATCAAGGATGCGTACCTGCACGTGCCAATCTTTCCTGCTCATCAGCGGTTCCTTCGTTTCGTGGTGGAGGATCGGCATTTTCAGTTTGTGGCTCTTCCATTCGGCCTCACCTCTGCTCCGAGAGTGTTCACCAAGGTGTTGGCGGGGGTGATGGCCCTGCTCAGAGCTCAGGGGATTCGCATTGTGCCTTACCTGGACGATCTTCTCATCATGGCTCCTTCCTTCAGTCAAGCAGAGGGGGACACCAGCATGGTGGTGTCTATGTTGGAGAGGTTCGGCTGGGTGATCAATTACCCCAAGTCCTCGCTGGTTCCGGCCAGGGTGGTGACCTTTCTGGGGATGTCGTTGGACTCCTGCCAGCACAGAGTGTTTCTCCCTCAGGCCAAGGTTCTGATGATTCAGGAATTGGTCCAGCTGCTCCTCTCCCGTCCTCTTCCGTCCATTCGTCTGGGGATGAGACTGGTGGGGTTGATGGTGGCCTCGTTCGAGGCAGTTCCCTTTGCTCAGTTTCATACGAGGACTCTTCAACTTCATCTTTTGGCGTCTTGGAACCGGTGTCCGGGGTCGTTGGATCGGTCCTTCCGGTTGTCCCCTCGGGTTCGGCAGTCCCTTCTGTGGTGGTTGGTCTCGGACAACCTTCTGAAGGGCAGGTCGTTTCTGACTCCGCTTTGGGAAACTGTCACCACGGATGCCAGTTTGACAGGCTGGGGAGGTTTTTGGAAGGATCTTCGGTTTCAGGGGCAGTGGGACCCTCAGGAGGCCCACTTGCCCATCAATGTTCTGGAGTTGCGAGCCATCAGGTTGGTTCTGTCTCGCTTGACGCATCATTTACAAGGTCTGCCGGTTCAGGTTCGCTCAGACAATCAGACGGCGGTTGCTTACATCAATCACCAAGGAGGGACTCGCAGTCTGGGTGCCCACAGGGAGGTGTCTCTGATTTTGGTCTGGGCAGAGACTCATGTCCCTTGCATCTCGGCAGTTTACATTCCGGGAGTGGAAAACACAGAGGCGGATTTTCTGAGCCGGTGTGCGTCCCGTCGGGGGGAGTGGTCTCTCCATCCCCAGGTGTTTCGGTCACTTTGTCTCCGGTGGGGGACGCCGGAGGTGGATCTGTTTGCCTCTCGTCACAATCACAAACTTCCGTCCTTTGTGTCCCTGTCCCGGGACCCTCTGGCTCTGGCGGTGGATGCCATGACCCTGAGCTGGAGGGACCTGGGTTTTTTTTATCTGTTCCCTCCGATTCCCATGCTAGGCAGGGTTCTGCGAAAGTTGGTTCTGGAGGGAGTTCCCGCCATTCTCGTGGCTCCAAGGTGGCCAAGGCGGGTGTGGTTCGCGGACATCGTTCGTCTGGCCGTGGATCAGTTCGATCTGCCTCTTCGGCCAGATCTTCTCACTCAGGGTCGACTATGTTACCCCAGTTTACAAACGCTGGCTTTGACGGCTTGGCTGCTGAAACCTCCATCTTAAAGGAGGAGGGTCTTTCGGATGCGGTCATTCGGACTCTTATTAGTGCCAGGAAGAGATCTTCTTCTTCCATCTATTACAGGTATTGGAGATCTTATATTGATTGGTGTGAGGCTAGGTCTTTGCCTTGCCGGGTCTTTTCTGTGTCTAGGATTTTGGAGTTTCTTCAGTCGGGGCTGGACTCCGGTCTTCAGCTGAGTACCTTGAAGGGGCAGGTTTCTGCTTTGTCAATTTTTTTCCAGAAATCTTTTGCTAGTCATTCCTTGGTCAAGACTTTTTTCCAGGGGGTTTCGCATGTGCGGCCTCCTAGGAAGCCTTTGCTCCCAGTGTGGGATTTGAATTTGGTTCTTTCTGCTCTTAAGGCTCCTCCTTTTGAGCCTTTGCGGGATGTTGCTTTGTCCATTCTTACTCAGAAGGTTGCCTTTCTGGTGGCCATCACTTCGGTTCGGCGTGTTTCAGAGTTGGCAGCTTTGTCTATTCAGGCTCCTTATTTTGAGGATCATCAGGACAAAGTGGTTTTTCGATACAAGTCAGACTTTCTCCCTAAAGTGGTCTCTGCTTTTCATCTTAACCAGGACATTGTTCTTCCCTCCTTGTGTCCTAAGCCTAAGAATGTCAAGGAGAGTGCTTTGCACTGCTTGGATGTGGTACGTTGTGTCAGGTACTATCTACGTGCTACGTCTTCTTTTCGTAAGACTGATGCCTTTTTCGTTGTGCCATGTGGGCCTAGGAAGGGTTTGGCTCCGGCCAAATCTTCCATTAGTAAATGGATTCGTCAGGCCATTGTTGGTGCTTATTCGGCTAAAGGGAAGGATCCTCCTTTCTGTGTTACTGCTCACTCTACCCGTGCGGTTGGTGCGTCCTGGGCTTTTCAGCACCAGGCTTCGGTTGAACAAGTGTGTAAGGCTGCAACTTGGTCTTCCGTTCACACTTTTTCTAAGTTCTATAAGGTTGATGTGCGGGCCTCAGCGGATGCTGTTTTTGGCCGCAAGGTTTTGCAGGCTGCAGTGGTTTGAGTTTTTTCTGCGTTATTGCCTGATTCGGATACCCACCCTTTTCTGGACACTGCTGTTGGATGTCCCTAGTGTAATTATTAATGTTTGAAGTGGGGTGTGTGACATACTTAGAATAATACCATTTTGTGAATACTCACCTGTAAAATGGGTATTATAAGTATGTCACACACCCCACTTCACCCGCCCTTCTCGGTATCCTGGCTCTTTATATGGTGAAGTTTAGTTCTTTACGTTGAGGGTTACATTGTTTGTTTCTGGTACCTTGTCTTACTGCTGTTCTAATACTGGGAGGTTCTTGTGAGGTACCAGGTATGTATAGACCGGGAGGGGCCTGTTGAAGTTTTTGGAGATTCTCTGCAATGCTGCCACCTAGCGGTGCGTTAACCCTAGTGTAATTATTAATGTTTGAAGTGGGGTGTGTGACATACTTATAATACCCATTTTACAGGTGAGTATTCACAAAATGGTATTTTTTCCTTAACAGCAGATCCTTCAGTTTACCATGGTCAACCCTTAGCCACACCTTGTAAGCCACAACGTATCTCCACTAGATCTCTATCGTCACCCTCCTACAATGATCTTTGCCACCATCTGCTTAGATGGCTTAGATGTCCCCCAACAGCAGTTAGCCCCTCCATGCATTCTCAGGCCTCTGGATGCTTTAAAGGAATCTCTTTTATCCTTTTAGTTTATTTATTTACATTCAGTGGGGGGAAAGGTGAAGGTTGGCAAAGTGTTACTTTACTGCAGTAATTATGGGACTGAGCAAACTCTGAAGCTGGCCATACCGGTAATTCCTGAAATGCTCTTTCAGACATATTATAGGTGATTCTCACTTATGGAGAAGTCACCTGACATGTTTGGGCACGTTTGCCCTGTTCCTCAGGTTAGTTTATGAACTCATAAAAAAAAATCTCATATCTCATTGCTCCTTTTTGTTTTGTCTGTGACTCATAACCCAGCCCAGTGTGCACAGCCCAGTCCAGCTGTAAATTGATGGTGCTGCTTCCCATTTCCTTCCTATGTCATATCTAGCAGAAGTTTATCATCATCCCCCTGACCAGATATCTCATGTTCAACACTAGACCTCTAACACAACCCTTCTCCTCCAGATCATCACCATTACTTAGCTATACTAAAGCTCTACCACAACCCCTTTCCCTTCAGATTGTCACCATTACTTAGCTCCACTAGACCTCTACCACAACCCTTCTCATCATTACTTACCTCCACTGGACTTCTACCACAAACCTTCTCCTCCAGATCATCATCATTACTTAGCTCCATTAAACCTCTACCCCAACTTTTCTCCTCCAGATCATCACCATTACTTAGTTTCACTAGACCTCTACCACAACTCTTTTTCTCGAGATCTTCACCATTACTTAGCTCCACTAGACCTCTACCACAACCCTTCTCCTCCAGATCATCACCATTAATTAGCTTCACTAGACCTCTACCCCAACTTTTCTCCTCCAAATCATCACCATTACATAGCTCCACTAGACCTCTACCACAAAACTTCTCCACCAGATAATCATCATTAATTAGCTTGACTAGACCTCTACCACAACCCTTTTCCTCCAGATCATTACCATTACTTCGCTCCACTAGCCCTCTCCCCCAACTCTTCTCCTCCAGATCATCACCATTACTTAGCTCCACTTGACCTCTACCACAACCTTTCTCCTCCAGATCATCACCATTACTTAGCTCCACTAGACCTCTACCACAAACCTTCTCCACCAGATAATCATCATTAATTAGCTTGACTAGACCTCTACCACAACCCTTTTCCTCCAGATCATTACCATTACTTCGCTCCACTAGCCCTCTCCCCCAACTCTTCTCCTCCAGATCATCACCATTACTTAGCTCCACTTGACCTCTACCACAACCCTTCTAATCATTACTCAGCTCCACTAGACCTTTACCACAACCCTTCTTCTCCAGAGCATCACTATTGCTTAGCTCCACTAGACCTCTACCACAAGCTTTTCCCGCCAGATCATCACTATTACTTAGCTCCACTAGACCTCTACCACACCCCTTCTCCTCAAGATCACCACCATTACTTAGCTCCACTAGAGCTCTTTCAGAACTATTCATCTCTCATCTACCATATGTTATTCATCCCTCCCCCCACCGCATATCTTCTATTAATCTCACTATGTATTCCCTACACCCAGATTTTCATCTCCTACTTGATCCGTAACAGTGGATCCTTCAGATTACACTGTCAACCCTCACCTATGCTATCTAAACCACAACGTGTCTCCACCAGATCTCTACTCTCACCCTCTTAAATATCCTTCTGCAACCACCTGTTCTGCCAGATCTCTAAGCTTTATCCTATCAGCAGTCAGCCCCTCCAGGCATTTCCAGGCCTCTGAATGCTTTAAATTCATCCATTTAGATATTTCTCTTAATGTTCAGCGCAGGGGAGTGTGAGGGTTGTCAAAGTACTTGTTGCAGTAATTATGTGAGCGGTCTCCGTAGCTGGTCCCACCGGCAATTCCTGACACGCTCATACGCACACATTATAGGTGATTTTTTACTTTTAGAGGAGTCACGTGACACGTCTTAGCGTGTTTGCTCTGTTCCTCAGGTTAGTGTGTGAACACGAGAGCGCAGATACGCTGATGGATTGGGGGGGAAGGGAGCACAGATGGTCACGGAGATTGTAGAAGAACAAATGAGTTTCAATCCAATTTAGGGCTTTTCTCCCCCGGCAGAGGGCGTGTGCAGTGGTGACTTCGGGAATATTCCTCCAGTCGCCGCATCCGGATAAAATGTTTATTATGTGCATCACTTTAATTGATAAGAAACGTTCCTTCATTTCTTTGCGGATTTAGAAAACGTTTTCGCTGGAACTTCTTGCTTTTCTTTTTGCAAGTGCAATATTAAATCTATATATGACAACACTCTGGGTCCTAAAATAATTATCCCCTATAAATAGTTCTGCACACTCTAATAATAAAAACAGAAATGTATTAAGCAAATTAATAAACACAATGAAACCCCCCATAAAAACACACACACACATAAGACAATTAAAAAGACCCCACCCCCCTCCCCGCAATAGAAGAAATAAGTATACAGGAATATTTTGGATCGATGTATATTGTATATCAGTTATATACAATAATATATAATAATATATTATATAAACACCAGCACTGTGTACTTCTAGCACTAGAAAGTTTTCATCTTTTGTGGTCTTTTTAGGCATAAGCACGTTTTTGCACATATGAGAACATACAGATTGCTCACATTAATCCGGACCTTCACCCCGAATAAGAGCCTATCTTGTATGTTTCCCACACCCTTTACATACAGATTGCTCACATTAATCTGGACCTTCACCCTGAATAAGAGCCTATCTTGTATGTTTCCCCCCCTGTACATACAGATTGCCCACATTAAAAATAATCCTACCTGCATCTACTGCATTTTCTGAGCCTTTAAACATCCAAGATGGCGTCCCATTTAGTCTCAGGCTGCCTGCAAACAGGAAGTGTCTTCTGACTGTGCCGCTCTGCATTCTGAGATTGCTGTCCTTTTCCTGACCCCCAGCTCTGCTCTGTCTGTGCAAAGCACAGCTATAACCCCGCCCCCTGAACTTTTGCCCCCCTCCCCTGTCTTCAGTATGTGATGCTATTGAGCCAAGATGGCGGCGCCCGTATCCTAAAGTCCTGAACAGAGTTGCAGCGAGGGAAAGAATAATAAGTAAGGGACTAAAAACATAACGTATATTAATTTTAGATGCTGGGGAATAGTTTTTTAAGGGTTTGGGCTTTTCATTAAAGGTCCAGTTTGATATCTAAACGAATCGGGTTACTGTCACCCTTCTCCTGAATACGCATTGCTGGCAGTAAAACCCCCAAAGTGTAACACAAACCAGTTTCAACTTCTAAAATATATTTTACCGGCAGCTAAATGAATTATAGAATTATAAAGTAATTATTATTAAGGCGGGTAATTATTATTATAAATGAATTATAGAATTATAAAGTAATTATTATTAAGGCGGGTAATTATTATTATAAATGAATTATAGAATTATAAAGTAATTATTATTAAGGCAGGTAAATATTATTATAAATGAATTATAGAAGCTTCCTGGAAAAACCATCAGCTGCTGTTCCGAGACCTTTCATCCAGAGTCAATAAAGTAACGAGAGGAAGTGAGGAAATATCTGCTATACGATATTATTATTCTTTGGAATTCTGATCTGGAATCAATACATGTTTCCAAATCACATGGATATGACAATACCTATAACCTTATACATTATGGATTTGTCTCGACATCGCATCCTTGACTGGGCTAGCGCTCCATATGCCTTTACCTCCCTTAAATTCCACCACCAAATAACGACTCCGAACCACCATATCTTTGGAAAGATTAAAATGTAATCGGCCACAGCCAAACATATAAATAAGTTACACGCAATTAAAGTGCCCCCCCTTTTTGTTCCGGGTCTGAGAAGCCTAAGATAAGACAACCATGGGAGGGGGGAGAGACAAACGCGCCACAAAGCGGAAGCCAACGTAAGCTCGGCCGCGTACCTCCTAGGCCTGGGAGCTTAACTGAGCTAACCGCCAGAAGACAAAATCCCCCCCTGCCCCCCCCCCCTCCCCAATTGATCCACCAAATTCCTTATCTTACCAACCAAAACCTTCCTGGCCGGTTTCCGTTCGTCCCATTCTGGATCTGAAGTTGCTCAACAGGTTTGTTCGTCCCCGGAAGTTCCGTATGGAAACTCTGCGCTCAGCCATCCACTCACTTCGTAAGGGGTACTTCATGACGTCCATAGACATCAAAGATGCTTACCTGCATATTCCAATATTTCCGGCACACCCGAGATTCCTCAGGTTTGTTGTGGACAATCGACATTTTCAGTTTGTGGCTCTTCCGTTTGGCCTTACCTCGGCTCCAAGGGTTTTTACCAAGGTGTTGGCAGGAGTGATGGCCATCCTCAGAGCTCGGGGTATCCGCATCGTGTCCTATCTGGACGATCTTCTCATCATGGCGTCTTCCCTCAGTCAGGCGCAGCTGGAAACCAGGATGACGTTGCCTTGCAGGGTGTTTTCTATCCCTAGGGTTTTGGAATTTCTGCAACATGGTCTGGACCTAGGTTTGAAGCTTAGTACACTAAAAGGGCAGATTTCTGCCC